>CAIGRN010141035.1:0-10472 GCA_903798345.1 Fraxinus anomala
TTTTTTCAAAACATATCAATATTGTGCATGAAAGTGCAACATCCATCTGTCCAACAAGATACTCGGGTAGAAAGTCGTTCCGTAATCTAGCATATGGCCGCCACACAATCTAACGAGAGAAAATAACATAAAGTTAATTGAAAATTAAAGAAAATTGGAGTAGAATAACTAAAAATTCACATAATTGAAATATACTTACATTGTCATTTGTAAGCATCAAATCAAATTCTTCTTTTTTATTTTTGATATAAGAATTTCTTGACTTGCGCTCCACCGAATGAGACCGTCCAACTATCAATGGAAATGTAAAAAATAACTCTCTATCTTCAAAAATCTCTCGATAAATATCAAAATCATATAGAATACGGAGAATTATGGGCATGTGCTCGTAGAAAGAAAACTACAAACAAACTCGTTCATAGGAATAATAACACTATTATTAGGAGCTACTTTAACTCTTGCTCAAAAAGACATTAAGAGTGGTTTAACCTATTCGACGAAGTCTCAATTGGGTTATATGATGTTAGCTTTAGGAATAGGGTCTTATCGAAGTGTTTTATTTCCTTTGATTACTCATGCTTATTCCAAAGCATTATTATTTTTAGAGTCTGAATTTATTATTCATTCAATGGAAACTATTGTTGGCTATTCTCCAGATAAAAGTCATAATATGGTTCTTATAAGTGGTTTTAACAAAACATGTACCAATTACCCAAATTTCTTTTTTATTATACTATCTCTTTGTGGTATTCCACATTTTGCTTGTTTTTGGTCAAAAGATAAAATTCTTATTGATGGTTGTATTTGCCAATTTTTGCAATAATAGCTTGGACCACAACATGATTGATCACATTTTAAATGTTTCAAATCTATTTACTTACTTTTGAGGGCATTTAAACGTTCATTTCAAAATTACAGTGGCAAAAAAATACCCCTTTATATTCAATATATCTATGAGAAAAGGGGGGTTAGAAATCAATTAACAAAAAATTTTGTTTATTAAAAATGAATAATAGTTAAAAGTTTTTTTTTTTTTTTTCTTTTCAAAAAAGACGTAGCGAAGTGATAAAAATGTAATAAACAGGGTAGGACTTTTTATTACTATTGTTCATTTTGAGAATAAAAAAGTTTATCCTTATGAATTCGACAATACTGTTATTTCCTTTACTTATATTGGACATCTTTATTTTGTTAGTTGAATCTCTATGAATTCATTTCAATCAAGTATTAGATATATTAAACAATTTCATCTTTACGATAATAAACCTTATGATGGAGTACCTAATAAAATGAATATTATATATCAAGTTGACAATATCTAGAGCATTCTAGATAATCAACTTTATGCAGCAAAGGGACACCCTTTTGAGAAAACATCTTGAAAAGAATGTAGGCTACGTTTGATTATCAATATTTTTCATAAAAAATGTATTTTTCTCACTTAATTTTCTACTTTTATAGTGTTTAATTGACAATTTTTTTACGAAAAATAATTTCACACTTTTGGTCAGATGACCATATTTTCTTTGAAAACAAGAAAAATATTTTCTTTAGAGAGANTCAATATTTTTCATAAAAAATGTATTTTTCTCACTTAATTTTCTACTTTTATAGTATTTGATTGACAATTTTTTTACGAAAAATAATTTCACACTTTTGGTCAGATGACCATATTTTCTTTGAAAACAAGAAAAATATTTTCTTTAGAGAGATTATTTTTATTTTTTATATAATTTACTCTCTATTTTTTTCTCTCATCTACCAATCAATAAAAAATAGACAATTATAATATTTTTTAAGTTGAAAATTAAATCAATGAAACTCAATTCCATCTACGATTTATTTTTTTTATACATATTTAATGCTCACAATCAAATGCACTTTAAAGTGGTTAACGAAAATATAAAAAATTAACCTTTCAAAAATAATCTCCAAAGAAATCTTCCGACACTGGACGACAGTAATCTAAGTGCCCTTCCAATTTCGAGTTTCTAAAAAGGAAATAGGATGTTCAATATAACAAAATGTGAAGACTTCTTTGAAGAACCTTGCTTTCCTGCCATCTTCAAGACGGGATCTCATGTCTGCTACTACATAAAATTCTATATCAAATAAAGAAAAAAATATAGACTCACATAAAAAAAATTTTACTACTCCTAACGAAATTGACATTTTAAGATAAATCTTCAAGTCTTAAAAATCTTTTAAGATGAAATCTTAAATCTTAGTTTGATATCGAAACTCACTAAGCTCAAACGAACAATTCAATCCGATTAAGACTCAAATTAAAATTCAAATTATTAGTACGCAAATTTCAAAATTAATCTATTTAAATGAATCACCATCTTGTGAGAACATGTTCAGGGATAAAAATCTACATCGAATAAAGATGAAAATATAGACCAACATATAAGGACTTGAACTACTACTTTTAACAAAAATGACCTTTTATGATGAAACTCGGTCTTAATAATATCTATAAAGCCCACTAAATTCAAATGAACAATTCAATGTGTTTAAAGCTCAAACAAGTTAACATCTCACGGAGGCATAATAGTTATATATCTTACATGGTCAAATATAAATACGTTAACCAAGCAAATCTATCAGGGAATTCAGCCAATGAAACTAAAGAAAATTTAGCCAAAAAAAAAATACAAAAAAGAAGAGCTACTGTTAACAAACTCGAGTACAAGACTTCGAAACCGATCCGTACATCCATAAAGAGCCAACTTCCTGACAAAGTTTCTATATAAAACGAACTCTTAGTATATAGTGTATACACGAATTCAAAGTAATGCCAAAAAAAGTTTAAGCCGTGGCAGCCGCTGGAAGTGATCTGTAGCATGCTCTCTTAGCTGCACGAACTATATCTTCCACCTACCCATTTCATCATGACAGTTAGAAAGGTCGAGATTAATAGTTTCAGGTCATCAATCATGATTTAAACATTGTGATTAAATGAAAATCTCTATATTTTTTTTTTTTTTTCAAAAAATGCATTTTGTACTAGTGTCATGATAAATAATGTATAGTTTAAAAATAAGAAAAGTTTCGAATTTACGTGTAATATTATTTTATTGAAGAATGTGAGGTTGTAATGTGATCAAATCGCCGTTCCAAAATGTATTTTGATAAAAAAAAAAAAAAAGGGGGGCTCAAACAAGGACTTAATCCAAATCTCTCGAAAGCTCGTGGAATCTATATAATCTAGATATTAAATAAAAAGAGACTGAGTGGGTTGAACTGGAACCTGCGGAAGAGCCATTCTTTCGAGATTAGCAGCATAAGGCATGGGGACATCTGCTCCAGCAATTCTCTCAACTGGAGCATCGAGATAGCCAAAGCTATCCTCAACAATTGAGGCGCTTAAAGAAAAGAAACACAATACATAATTCTCAAAAGATTCGTTAAAATGTGATGCCAAAATTTAGCTTAATATGAATATTCATGAGCTTTTATACACGTGAAATCCTATATAAAATAATAAATCATGTGATACTCAAGTACACAGAAGCCAGACCAGATTTCAGCGCCAACTCCATGTTGAGGAAACCCTTCTTCGACAGTTACCAACCTATTTGTTTTCCTAACTGAAGCATTAATTGTGGGTCTATCAAGTGGCCTAATTGAGCGCAGATTTATGACCTGTGAAGACAGGAAGAAGCAGGTAAACAAAACCGAAGCACAAGTACAGACCCCGAACTCAGTGCTTTCAAAACTAAACAAAACCACTAATATAGAATATAGATAAAGCATCATTCAATCTCAGTTGATAAACCTCAGCATCTATCCCATCCTTTGCAAGTGTGTCAGCAGCCTGAACAAGAACAAAGTTCCATTAGGAGACGATAAATAACTCAGAATAGCATATTAGGTTACCACTGTAGAGTTCAAAGAAACTATAGAATAAGAGGAAATGAAATTGTCAGGCAATATAGAGGAGAATTGTGAAATGTTTAATCCCGCTAAGAGGGAGACTTGCCAGGATAAAACTTTATAAATCTACTAAGAGAGGTTATCAAATCATATCATTTAAATTATCTAATTCTGTAATGAGTGATAAACTAGTCATACAAATGTTGAACATGAATTAAACAAACTCTGCATATATAGAGACGTCTCATAAAGCTTAAGCTTAAATCACAATGCCCAAGAATCGACCCCCTAAAAATTATATTAAGCCTTCAAATTTCTCTCTTAAACTTTCAACTTGGGCCTCGTGCCCCGGCCGTTCTCTTGCTTACTGCCCACTTTGGAAGGGTATGTGCTCTCTTACCCATCACCTATTTCTTTCACGTCCCCTAAAATTCAAGCTCAAAACCTCTACCTCATTAGAAATTTAAGTAAAATCCTAGTACCAATTAGGCAATATAAGATAACGGGCGGGCACAAGAACTAAATCGTTACACAATTGGTTTGTATATCCACATTGAACACCTATGAAGCACGGACACGTGTCGAACACGCTGACACATTTTTTCAAAAAAAACTATTGACACAACACATCGACTAAATTCTTTAAAATTCTTCATTTATATAGTATAAATTTAATTTTATACTTATTAATTTTTCTAGTCAAAATCTTTTCAATATGAGTACATATTTGTTATTTCATAATAATTTTGAGTTAAAAATATATAATAATTCTAATAAAGAAAAAATAATCATGACAGAGTGTCCAAGAAGTGTCGGTATCCAACAAGTGTCCAACTTGGACACACTGCTCTAGTTGAAGAATCCGTGATACGGAGCTAAACATGTTAAAAAGCTAAAGAATGCATGAAGACGGACAGACCAACCTTGAGAGAAAAGCCCACCATCTTTGAAAACGCCGTAATAGTTACATGTTTTCCTTCTCTCTCAATCTGTACATGCCAAACGGTAAAAATGATTAGCATATACCAGTTCTGCACAAGGAGGAGGCTAATCAACTCCCTACCATTATGTAAGATGCATGAAACATACTTTAGCTTTCCCTATAGGGATGCAAAATCCAGAATCAAGAACTTCGGCTGAAACAGGGAAAGCTTCACCATACCTGTTATATAAATTATAAATTGCATGCCATTAGAATTAATCATGAAATTTAGGAGCTTTAACATAACAATTGATCAATTAGTGTCAATCATAACATTAGTCAGTATTGGATCCTTACAACAGTTCATTTTCAAGGAAAACAACAGGATCAGGGTCTCTAATGGCAGCTTTAAGAAGTCCACGAGCATCTTCAGACGAATATGGGATCAGCACTTTCAAGCCAGGGCATGAGCCATACCAAGCTGCATAACACTACATGGCACAACTACAATTTTCAGCAAAATGACAAGTTATATCAAAATACCAAGCCATCAGAGATAATAGCATTTAGAATGAAAGGCATTCGATAACATATCACATTGTCCATAAGAAGGTCATACAACTAACATTAAAAGGTGATTAACCAAGTAGCAAACCTGGGAGTGCTGGGCTCCTACACCAGCAGCCGCACCATTTGGTGCCCTAAAAACAATAGGCACATTAATATTGCCAGCAGACATGTAGTTTGTCTTAGCAGCAGAGTTAATAATGTGATCAATTGCCTGCAATCAATACGTAAAAACTACATCAAATTAAAAAAAAAAAAAAAAATTACAGACTAATGAAGATCATAGCCGCTATAATGGGATAAAAGAGTATTTTGTAACCTCATTCCTGATCCATCTAATTACAAGATAGAGGCTATCAAATGAATTTCAATTTTCTTGACACAACAGTCAGGACAACGGTTTAGAGAATAGAGAGCCTGATATGCATGGTCACCAGCTTGTTAGAATGTCATATCAAATGTATGCTGTAACAAGACAGTATCTAGACTACAAGTCACCTATTTTATGGGTAAATGATGATCAACAGCCTGCTTACTGGGTGAAGGAATTGCCATTATTACTGGCAGAGGCTTCATTTATTTATTTTTCATTTCAAAAGTTTCTACATCTCCTGTGGGGAGTTCTGACCGTTTGCTCAATGCTTTGGAATATACTCACTCAAAGAAAGAAAATCTTGAAACAAAAGATACACGAAACCTGCATTGCAAAATTAAATGTCATAAACTCAACAACAGGTCTGAGTCCATAAAATGCAGCACCAACTCCAATCCCTGTAAAGCCAGCCTGCAAATCAAGCGTATAATTCTGAGCGTGGATGAAACCAATATAAAATTAATGAAATTGAGCCTTAAAGGTCACCATGCTAGATAAAGTGAAAGAAATTTTTTAATTATCTGATAATTTGAAATGCTGAATTATCCAGCAAGTTGCCACTAAGTTAATCAATTGAACCTCTGTGATTGGTGTATCAACAACCCTTTCAGGACCAAACTTCTGCAGGAGTCCTTTGGAAACCTGAAAAATAGAAGCTTCTCCTGATCAATATTTGATAATCAATTGATTTCATGTATGCACAGACTATTAGACATACACGCATACAGAGAGAGTGGGGATCTAGGGAGTTGAGCAAGCCTAACCTTGTAGGCACCTTGATATTCCCCAACCTGAAGTTATAAAGGAGGATGATAAGAAGAAACAAATAACTATATTTGGAAAAGTTCATGAGTACACACTTCCCCACCTCTTCACCCATCAGAAAAACGTTGTGATCTGCGGACATTTCCTCATCAAGAGCAGAATTTAAAGCTTCTCTTACAGTCATCTGCATCAAGTTGCAGTTTTCCCCATAAAGTAAATTTTGAATCACTTAATAGCAGGACTGTACAATATATACATTCCGTTGCCATTCTTCATACAAGTGTGCTATCAGACTAGAAATAATAGACATAATAATGAGTTTGGATCATGGATGGGCTTCTGCCGTTCAATTTTACGTCTAATTTTCTAAAAACAATCATTTTGAAAAGGTTCGAATCTACGAACATGACAATAATCTTGAAACATTTGGCCAGATTAAATTAAAGCCCTGATTAAATTTAATCATAACAACATCACTTTCGCACTTGGAAGTTAAAAGACACATTTAGAAACGGAAAAAATACGAAAATGCATAATCGGATAACGGAATCAAGTACCTGCTTAGCTGAGGAGGAATAACTTCTCAACGGTAATCGTGCAGGCTTTAGAAACTGGAAAAACAATAATTAAAAGATAAAAAGCCTAAATAAATAAATAATAGCAGAAATTAGAAACTAAGTCGCAAACTAAATTACCGGAGAAGTAAAGACTGGAGCATCAAGTTTGTTCCTCATAATCCTCAACATCTTCTCTTCTCAGTTCTTTCACTAGATAAACAGAATTTATTGTGCAACATAAACAATATGGAGTATGAACTGAACAAAAATACGGTACATATAGCTCGCGATTGTGTAATATAAACAAGCTGTAACGATCATGATGAAGTAATTATTAGCAGGTAATGAAAAAGAAATTAAAATCCATACACGATTAATTTGAGAGTGAAACAGGTAGAGAGAGAGAGTAGAAATTAGCAATCTGTGTCGGTGTGCCTCTGGGCTGATCTTCGTCTCCATCTCCTTTTGACAATGTGAGAATACTGCTACATCGGTTGATATTTGTACGCGTGTACTCGTGGAAAAGCTGAAAGTGTGTAGTGGGGTCCACTCGAGTTGCAACGTGTTGGGAAGAACGAAGGACGAATCTTGATCATTCTAGGAAGGTAAAAGAACCTATATAATTTTTTTTTCCGTCCACCCGTGAGGTGTCCTTAATGCGATTGGTAGGTTTTTTATTTTATTTTATTTTCTAGAACTTTTATGCAGCATTATGCAGTTTAATAGCTCATAGCTTTGCGGATAAAATCATTTTTTAACTACATATCTACTCCATTTTTAAATGCTACGTACTTTTCAGCACTCATTAGTCACCTCCTTGCATTTTAGATTTTACCTTATAATCAATTTTCAAGGCATGAAAAACCATTTTGAAATCTATTCCCACCATGTCAAACATGTTTTCATATGAATACATCCAGATTTGCTTTCAAAAAGTTTTTAATAGGCTTTTCATAGGTTCATTCAATTCTTTGCAAATTTTTAGAGCTTTAATTGCATCTTCTAGACTGACAGAAAAACTTTCTAGTTCTTCGAATGCAGTTGTTTCGGACTTGCGACTAGTTATGCGAGAGGATATTCTTCTTGAGATTACTCATCTCAACTATAGTAATTATATTCTCATTGTAGTACGTAAGTCTCTTTCTATGATGGTTTCTTTGCACAATTTCCTGATTATGATTTACAGAGGCCTCGCTTTTACTCGTGGGGAATTTAACATGCGGCTATTGGAGGGAAATTGCTATGTTTGTATGCCTCATGGCAGGTTGTTCAAGGATTTCGTTATATGCAGACTTTTTATTTATGATAGAGAAATCCATATATCCTTGGTGGTATCTCTGGGACTCTTCTAATATCTTCACTACCAGATTGGCTTGTCCATGATGGATTTGACAATATTTGATGAAATACTAAGGCTCCACCACAAAAATTCGCGAATTATATTTTTGCATTCGATTGAAAGCATTTTCATATAGAACGCTAATTGAACTTCCGCTGTCTAGAAGCATATGATTAAAATATTCTCCAGCTGTTATCACCTGAATAACTTTTACTTTATCTTCAACACTTGAATATTCACTTCTAGGTTTTACAGACTTTATTGAAGAGATTATATCGTTTCGCGATGTGTTTCAGTCTGATTAAGTGTTAGAAGGTCGTATGCCATTCTAACTTATTTTCTTTTCTGAGCATGGGGTTGAGTGGTTCGACTATCCCGAGGCCTCCTCAATGTCTTATCTTTGGGGGCATGTATTGTCCACTTCGACGAGCAAAGAGGTGGTCCCTTTTGAAATTTTTCGAAGGCAAGAGACTCATCTCACAATATATCTTCCTATGGCTTTTTGCATGGGTTTTTCGTGGTTAGATGTGTGATTTCCCACAAATGACGCTAATCTGTTGATCCCTTTCTTTTTGTAATGTTCACATAGGCAAGAGATGTCGGGCCCACTTGCGTCCACGTAAGTAAATTCCAACATGTTTTGACCAGAAATCTGGATGGAGAAGGTTGGTGTTTATGAACTTGAAAATTGCTCTAAGACACGAGATAAGAATGTTTGAGCACCGATAATATGATCAAAGTTGATTACATATAAACAAGGAATTATAAACGACTCAATAAAAGTAGAAGTAATCTAAACTCAAGAAAATAAATATGAAATAAGCGACATAGAAGATTAAGTATGGTTTCAAGTGTAAAGGGTTGCATTAGCCACAAATGTTACAAAGTTGCTTATTTATAAAGTTCTGGTCGACGTGGTAGCCGTAGGATCAGAACCACGTGACCTCATTTCCCTGACTGAAGCATCACATCACTCCGTCTATTATGCATTTAATATATTAACAACGGATTAGCCATCATATACATTGGCTAACAATCTTGATATTCGTTATTACAAACGTTACATCAATTACTCCTAAAAATTGTATGCAAATCCTCTAAAAGACAGTAAGGGTTTCAGTCAAAGGGAACTTCGTATTGAACGTCTTTCGGTGTGAAGAGCTGCGAGATAGAGAGCTTCAGCTTCTTCATTGACTTCTTATATAGTGTTTTGGCTTCAAAGTTTCTACCACTTATATAGTGCTTCGGATGAGGAGGGCACTAGCTTCTTCTGTGAAGACTTTGGCTAGGGGGAGCTCCGGAGAATTAATTTTTCTTTGACTTCTTTATTTTGATCACATGAGTCTTTGTTAACTTGGTCAAATTTGACTCACATTTTCACGTGAACTATGACATGGTCTTTTGACTGGTGTATCAGCGGCGAAGCGTGACAAATTTTTTGTGTAAACTAAATATGAAAAACCTCAATAAGGGAAGGTTGACTGTGCAAAAAGCTCTATAACATGAATGTGAAGATAATTAGTGACTGCCAATTAAAAAGTAGAGCACCGACTATAAATTCTAATTTGATAATCCATCTATACCTATGTAGGCACTCTAAAATAGCTTATTTTGGGTTAAGAAGCTTCTTAATTAGAAGGAATTAAGGAAAAGAGAAGAAAACCAGTGAAATCAACATTTTTATGTAAAACGCCATATGCAAACACCCAGTGGCGAACCCAGTACAGAAGTTCAACCCGGGCGGACGTTGACCATTCACCGTTAACAATCAGCAATCGAAAGAGCGAGATCGTTTATTAATATTTAATTAAATATGTATAAACATAATTCAATACAACTCAAAATACTAAAAAAACACGCGATACAACCTACTCTGTAACTGTGATATTAGACAACTGGATTCTTTGTGTTATTTAACAATTCGCGTGCTCAACTAGAAGCGGTGTCGGGATTGGATGCACAGCAAGAAGTAGAAGAATTAGGTATGGACTTTCGTTTCGGTTGAAAAAATCGTTTCATAATCTATAGAAATCGTTTCAATTAAAACGATATCAATCTAATAAGTAATAA
>CAIGRN010141043.1:0-14297 GCA_903798345.1 Fraxinus anomala
AAAAAAAAGAGCCGGCTCGGGCTCGTCTCGGCTCGGCCCGCTAAGACTCGGGCCAAAAAGCTTGGGCCGAGCCTTATTTTTTTGGTCGGACTTTGCTCGGCTCGGCTCGACTCGGCTCGTTGACATAGCTAGCCCCAACATAAATAAAGCCCCAAGGAGAAGGAAAAATGATGCTGAGAGACCTAGAGACGGTTAAAGACAAAGGCGAAGCCCCCAGCAAATGATGGCCAGGAGCTCATCAAGGAAATTGGTACGATCTTTGGAGGCCCGTATGTTGGGGGAGAGTCTAAGAACTCTCAAAAGAACTATGACAGAGAAGTAAATGACCCTCCTATGATGAGCTTCATAGTTAACTGAGCCTTCACTGGAAGAGCAATTCCACCAATCACCTTTACTTAAGATAATGCAGTAGGTGTACATTATCCACATTGCAATGTCCTAGTGGTGAGGGCCATCGTAACACTCAATGGCCTGAAAAGAATGTTAGTGGATTATGAAAGCTCTGTCAACATCATCTTTGGAGCAACTTTTGACAAGATGAAAGTTGACCATAAGCTGGCCCCAATGAGTTCCCACTTGTACGGTTTCACAGGAGATAACATCATTCCAAGGGATAAGATCACTCTAGCAATAGAGATGGGGATTACTCCCTTGACCGTTCACCACTTCATGAAATTTTTGGTGGTAGATAATCGATCCGCTTATCATAGAGTACTGGAGAAGCCAGCCTTGAAAGAACTCTGGGCTGTCATTTCTATTCATCATTTATACATGAAATTCCCAACTGAGGAGCCAATTAAAGAAGCGCAAGAGAATGTTACTCGAACTCCCTAAGAAAAGTCGAGCCAAGAAGTGTCAACGTGATAGTCACATATATTGATATGGACGATGTCCCTAAATAAGGGAGAAATCCTGAACAAGGGAAAGATGTTGAAATGATGGATGCCCTTGAAGAAGTGGTCATCCTTGGAGTCATACGTACCTCTGAAGAAGAGACTGTATGTAAAGAACAGATCACCCCTGAAGAAGGGAGTGTTGCTCAAGAAGCAATTAGTTTAGAGGAGCTGGACCCTCGCGTCATTGATTGCGAGTCTCAAATAGTACCTATGGAAGAATTAGAGAACTTCCTAGTAGACCCACAGGACCTCTCCAACATCTGCAGATTGGAAGAAATCTATCCATAGAAGCTAAGAAGGAGCTGAACAGCTTCTTAATGAAAAATCTCGATGTCTTCGCTTGGAAGTACGAAGACATGGTTGGTATTAACTCGAAGGTCAGTTGCCATCAATTAAATATTGACCCAATGGCCACAACACATAGGCAAAAAAGAAGAGCTCTCAATCCAGAGAGATATAAAGCTCTCAAAGATGAAGTTAAGAAGCTGATCGACAATGGATTCGTCGGGAGTCAGTGTATCCTAAATGGGTCTCTAACCCAGTATTGGTAAAAAAGCACAACGGAAAATGGAGGGTTTATGTGGATTTTTCAAACTTGAACCAAGCCTGTCCTAAAGACAACTTTTCACTTCCCAGAATCGACCAATTTGTGGATTCGACTGCAGGACATGAACTTCTTAGCTTCATGGATGCATATTTTGGATATAACCAGATCTTAATGCTCCCAAGAGATGAAGAACGCACTTCCTTCATCACAAACAAATGTCTCTATTGCTACAAAGTCATGCTTTTTGGGTTGAAAAATGCTGAGGCCACCTACCAAAGACTTGTCAACAAAATGTTCGCCGACCTTATTAGGAAAGTCATGGAGGTCTATGTAGATGACATGCTGGTGAAGAGTTTAAAAGCAAGGGATCATGTTAAGAACCTTAACGTGACATTTCAAATTTTGAGGAGGTACCGAATGAAGCCCAATTAAAATGTGCCTTTGGAGTCGCTTCTGGAAAGTTTTTGGGCTACATCGTCAACCAAAGAGGCATCGAAACTAACCCTGAAAAGGTCAAAGCTTTAATTGATATGAGGTCACCTAAAAAATCGAAAGAGGTGCAAAGCCTCACCGGACGAATAACTGTCTTAAACCATTTCATCTCTAAGACAACGGACAAGTGCCTACTGTTCTTCAAATTTGCAAAGGTAGAAATAAGTTCCAATGGACAGATGAATGTGAAGAAGCCCTTCAAAAGCTGAAGAAGCACTTAGGATAGGTTTCCCTTCTTTCCAAACCTAAGGTTAACGAGCCACTGCAGTTATATTTGACAAGAACCACTGATGCCATCAATGCGATTTTAATAAGAGAGGAGAATGATCATTAACTACCCATTTACTACGTGAGCAAAGCACTTTTGGCAGTATTTTCAGATGAATGGATAGATGAATGTGAAGAAGCCCTTCTTGGTGATAGCCTCTCGAAAGTTGAGACCATATTTTCAGGCTCACACTATTTGTGTGTTAACAAGTTTTTCCCTCAAGCAAGTACTGCAGAAGCCTGACGCCTCGAAGAGGTTACTAAAATGGGCTGTGGAACTCAGTGAATTTGATATCGTGTTTAAACCAAGGGCTGCCATTATGGGGCATGCCACCTTGTAGATTTTGTGGCTGAATTCATTCCTATTCCAAAAATGGAAAGGAGATGAAAACTGTCGAACCTCCAAGATGGAGCCTTTTCGTGGATAGATCATCGGGAGATTCCGGGTCAGGGACCGAAGTCATCCTTGTCAGTCAGAAAGGACATAAGCTTACTTGTATTATACAGCTCGATTTCATAGCCACAAATAATGCAGTAGAATACGAAGCCCTCATCACGGACCTTAGGTTAGCCAAAGAAATACAAGTAAAGATGCTCATTATCAATATCGATTCCCAACTAGTAATGAGTCAGGTCCATGGCAATTTTTTAGCTAGAAATAAATCCATCCATGGCTGCGTACTTGAAATTGATTATGGAATTCATCCCCTCTTTTGAAAGATTCGAGCTGGTACAAATCCCACGTACAGATAATGTTCATTCTGATGCCCTACCCAAATTAGCAAGTAGTAAAGATTCTGAATTACTCATTGTGCTGCCCATAGAGCATCTTACCATACCCTCTACCACCACTCGTGAAGTGATAATGTGGGTTGAAGATACTCCCGTATGGATCAATTATATCCTTTCTCAAGGACTAAACACTACCCTCTGAAAAAGAGGAGGCCCAGAAGCTCAGAAGACGAGCAGTTCACTTCGTCTTTCAAGACGATCTGCTATACAAACGTGATTTCTCACTATCCTTACTCCGATGCATTGGTGGAGAATAAGCTAATTATGTGCTCTGAGAAATTTATGAAGGAATATGTGGGAACCATACAGGAGAATGGTGCATGGCACAGAAAGTATTAAGGTAAGGATATTATTAGCTCATCTTGAAAAAGGATGCACAACAATTTGTCAAAAAATATGATAAATGCTAACGCTTTGCAACTATTCAAAGGTAACCTTCTCAAAAGCTAAATGTTGTATCTAGCTCCTAGCCATTTGCTAAATGGGGAATCGACCTTATAGGAACTCTTCCCAAGGGGAGAGGAAATTTAAGCTTCGCAATTGTCGCCATTTATTATTTCACCAAATGGGTAGAGACCGAGCCACTTGCCAAGATCACTGAAACCAACACTTTCAAATTCATTTGGAAGAACATCATTTGTAGGTTCGGAATCCCACATTCAATTGTCTCAGGCAATGGTCGACAATTTGACAACAAGAAGGTTAGGAATTTATGTGAGCAGTGGGGTATTAAAAAAAAAGTTCCTTCCAACATCATCCCCAAGCAAATAGGCCGGTAGAGGTCGTCAACAAAATAATCAAGTACACATTAAAAAGGAAGTTGGATCATCTAAAGGGGCCTGGAATGATGAGTTACCACAAGTCAATTATGCAATCAGAACTACAAGTAGAACTACTATAAGAGAGACCACTTTCTCGATGGCCTATGGGGCTGAGGCTATGAGCTCGGTCGAAGTATGTCTGCCATCTCCTCATCGAATTCACTTCAATGAGCTATCTAATAATGAGATAAGGAGATGTGAGTTCGACATCCCTAAAGAAAGAAGGGATGACTCCTACGCAAAATTGACCATTTATCAACGAAAAATGACTAGATACTACAATAAAAAGTGAGAAAGAAGTCATTTCGTCTAAACTAATTAATACTACGAGGGTGTTTCTATCCTCTAAAGAGCAAGGGGCAGGGACCTTTGGCCCAAACTGGGAAGGTCGCTATCATATCGAGGAAGAGATTCGGCTAGAAACCTACAAAATTAAAAATATGGATGGAAAGGTACAGCCTCACCCATGAAATGTAGAACATCTACGCGAATATTATCAATGATGATGTAAACATCTTGTATGTATAGTTCATGATACAATAAAATTTACTTTTATCAAAGTATGTGTAAATTGAAAATACCTCCCAGGAGGTAAAAGCCTTGGGGGAAGCCCCTACATAAATGAACTATCCTTATACAGAGAAGCGTGAGCACCTTGACGAAGAGCTAGACCCCCAAAGGGACCACCTCCAACTCACAAAGTGCTACACTTGCCCTTAGCAACAAAAAAGTTGTTAATGAAGCTTTAGCATGAGCGAACCGCTCAACCCCATACTTAGGAAACAAAGTTCGCGATATGAAGAACTAAAATTAAATTTGCACAAGATCATTACAAATAAAAAGAGCATCCTATTGAGAAAGCTCAAAGGAAAAGCCTTTTCATAGGCGATCAGTCTCTATGAAGAGATGCGTGAGCACTTCGACAATGAGATAGACAGCAAGGAGAACCACGTCTGCAATCACAAAGTGTGGCACATGCCTTTAACAACAAAAAATTGCTAAAGAAGCCTCAGCATGGGCGAACCACCCAACCGCATGCTTAGGAAAAGAAATGCCAGCAAACTACCTACACTTGTGCAAATTATAAACAAGTTTTTTAACAAAAGTCTGAAGCATTAAAGAACCTCAATGCATTGGAGTTCGATGTGCTTAAGTTCTGATTCTTATTAAAGTACACGACCTTCTAACACTTATGCAAAGTTATAAATTTGATTTTAACCATTGTAGTTCGATGTGCTTAAAGTTCTAAAACTTATTAAGGAACATGATCTTCTAACACTTATGCAAAATAGCAAGATTGATTCTACTATCAGAGTTCAATATGTATAAGTTAGATGTTATCATGAATTTGATGTTGTCATAAATCTGATGTTACTTATTACTTTAAGTTTAAACATTATTGCTTACGTATAAGAGGTTCGAATCATGTTAGTAAACACGTCAGTACGTATTAAGCAAAAGTAGTAAATGCAGAAAAAAAACATAAATATTGAAAAAAGAACTTCATTCATTAAACACCATATTTACATCTGGTGGACCAAAGCCATTAACATAGAGAAAAGTATAAAAAGAAAACGTAATTTCTAAGCAGGTGCGAGTGGGTGAGCCATAAAGGGAACAATAGCATTATGAGCCACTTCTTCAGCCGCCTCTTCAACTGCATCATGTTCGATCTCAATCTCTTGGCTTTCCTCTGTCGGAGTTTTAGGTTCAGGCTCCTTCTCCTCAAGAAATTTTGCCCTTAACTCCGAAGTGTTGATGCCTTAAATGTTGACCTCCAGCCACTCCCTCATATCAGTGTAGGCATACTTCCGTCAGTACTTAGCAAAACTTTAGTTTGCCTCCGTCAAATGGAAGTTGGTGAGGAAATGTTTCTCATCATCACTACCAGTAGACTGAGCCTCCTGCTAGTAGTTTCCATCTCTTTAGTCAAACCAAGTACTTTGGAGTTCAACTCCCCCACCTGTCCCTTTAGAAATGAGTTCTCCTTATTGGCCTTTTCCAAGGCCTCAACTACGAGCCGCTGATGGGCATCGAAAGTCTCCACTCACGTCGTTAAAGAGGCCACCTCTCTTTGGGATAGATGTAGCTCCTTCTTCAAATTCTCAATTTCTGCTAAGGCAGAAGCGAGCTTCACAGACTCCTCTGCCTACTTCTTCTTCAGATCCTCCACTTCAGCTTTGGCCTTGCTAGTAGCTTCCTCAGCCTAAGAGACATTGTTGATAAACTCTCTATTTTTTTATTGAAGGTTTTTAAAGATTTTAAGCCTTTATGGTCACGCCGAAGGCCCTCCCCACTTGGCTCACCATCATTGAGAATACGTCTATAGCTTCACCGGTCTCTACAAAATTTTGCTATCTTTCCGTCCCGTACTTGTGAAAAGTGGCTGTGGCTGTCTGAACTTCTGGAGAAAATAGGGAGAGACTTTCACGACCCAGCTCCTCGTTCCTAGTCATGACGGTGAGCCTTGTTCTTGAAGGAGCCTCGGAAGCGGTGGAGTTGCTTATAGACTTGGCCTCATTAGCAGATTCCTACCTCTAGGGCTCTACGGCAGCCGACCTCTTCTGCCCCCAGAGGCCGCAGCTATTGATGTTGCTAATAATTCATCCCCAGGTGGGACACTAGAGCGAGGTGGAGGAATATTATTAGAACCACCCACCCCGATTGTGGAGAACCTCTATTTCTTTTTGGGGACCACCTCGACAACCCTTTTTCCCTTATCAACCTGGTGAGGTCACACTTCCTTCTGGCTGCTAGCCTCCCTACTAACATTCTCTATTTTATCCCTCACCTGCTTTGCTCCCGCAGATGAGGGCTTCTTGCACTTATGTCTAGAAGTGATGGTGGCAGGGAGAATTGTGGTCATAACCAGGGTGGGATGCCTCCATTTTTCAAAATTTTTGACAAGGCAAAACACAAGGTCCGACACAAGTAAATGAAAAATAGTAGAGAAAAACTAAAGCTAAGAATAAAGGAGCGAAGTTATACCCCTCCTGAGTATTAAGTAAAACTCTTCAAAAAAATGTCCTTGAAACTATCAACCGATCGAAATCTCGTGAGGAGGAAGATCGATGGTAGATGCCAGCAAGAGTGTCCCGATCACTCTTAGTAAGGTCGAAGTGCTCAATCGACCCTGCAAGACAATAAAAAAATGTTAAGTATTAGATCCGGTCAGTCAAAGAAAATAAAAGGCAAAAACAACACTCATTAACTTCGGAGTAGGAAGTTGGGACTTTGACGTGGAGAACGGTATCACCCTCGCACTCCTGCCACTTCTCCCAGACCTAGAGCCATGTCTCATTCCATCCTTTAATGGAGGAATGCAGGTCCAAGATGAAGGGAGAATGTGACCCCCATGGGCACAAGGAGTACCATCCCCTAGAATCCCATTTACCTAAGACACGGGGTTGAAAAACAGATTGAAAGACATGAAGGGGCATGTCCTTGCCCAGTGAGGTCTTCTTCCAAAAGAAGTACATCTCCACCAATTGGGCCCATGCATTAGGGACGAACTGGATGGGGGCCAGCCCGTACAACCTAAGGACAACCCAGAAAAAGGGTAAATAAGCTGGTAAACACCAGTTTTTAAAAGAAACTCACTAATGGAGACGTAGCCTGGCTTAGGATAGCAACATCGCTTATTAGGAGTGGAGGAAAAGAGCTCTATATCATAGAGGATCCTATACTTTTCCCTAAAATTTACTATGTGGGACAGATATATAGAAGAAGGGATTTTAGTTGCCTCCCAGGATATACTAGTATCTCTCTTACCCTCTCCAGGTGGAAGAACACTTTGCCCAGCCTATATGGCCCTAACCAGGTTAGCGGTGTCGGTGATTTGCACCCCCATCTTACCGACCAATTTACTCAAATCCACATTACCCCTGGCAGAAGTAAAAGATGTCATTGCTTAGAGAAAATTTGAGGTTTTGAAGAAAGGTTAGTGCTGAAAAATAATGAAAAGCAAAGTAGTTTTTCGTCATAAGTGTTTGCCTTTTATAGGCAGAGCCTCTTAATCCCAGCTGTTGGATGATGTTTTCGGTCATCTGACCGTTCATTTGAAGATTAAATCTGAGCCGTTCAACAAGTCTGTCGCTTCGTCTTCTGTGGCTCAGATCAGAGCATCTATTCCACCTGCTCTCATGCGCCTGAAGTTCGTGAAGCACGTGGGAGACAACTATTATTGTGTATTCAATACGGCGACGGTTGCGTGTATAAAAAGTTGAATCGTTTTACCTGTCTTTTCTTGAAAGCGGACCACGATAACAAATCATTTGGGTATAATAACTAAGGATGCCTCGTGTTTCCCAACCATGTTAAAGTCAAGCTCCTCATAATTATCAATTCTGAGGCCCAGTATGGTCAGACCCACCCCTCCTTAGCCAGTTCAGACAAAACTTCAGCTTTGCAAGGCACTTCAGACAAGATAGCCTCGAAATTTCCCTGCTTTGCTCACCCTTCCCCAAATTGTTCCAGAAAGTGAAATACCTCTAAGTATACGAGTTCAGACAACACTGGTAAGAGGTCCGAACAAGTCAGGTACATTGGAGATATTGTGGCGTGATATAAACCACCCCCTGCAAAAATTTGATTTACATTTCAGTCCATGCATTATATAAATAAACATGCCTAGACTTAGGAGACTATTGTTACTCCTCGCCACCGAGGCTCAAAGTCAAAGTGTCACGTAGCAATCCACGTGGACAGAGAATCAACAGAAAAGTCAACAAAGACCCAAGTTGTCAAATATAAAGAAAATATGCAAACTACCAAAGCTCATACTGAAACACTACAACTTGAGCTGAAACACTGTCTATAGAAACAAAAAAGGAACTGAAGCACTCCACTCAGAGGACCAACACCTCTCAATTCATTTGAGGCTCATGAAGCCAATGTTGTATTTTGCAACATATTTTGAAGATCTTTTAGAAATTATTGATGTAACACTTGTAATAAAGAATGTTAGTGTGTCAACCTATTATATAGGGCTTCTGACCCCTTATCAATGTATAAATTATATGAAAGATAGTGATGTGAAGCCTCAACTAACGAGAAGAGACCACGTAGTTCTGATCTAACGGACACCGCGTCGGCCAAAGCACTATAAATAAGTTCTCTTTATAACTAAGAAAAGATGATTTTTGGAAGAAAAAGATTCTGAGAACTTATACTTTGAACTCTCAGCTATGATAAAGAAATATCTACAAAGACTTTTGTGAGCATTTTCACCTTACATTACATACTCTTGGAATGGAAATATCTGAATACACAATTTTACAATTTCTATTCTTATTGTCTTCTATCATTTCACTTGTTCTCGTGAAATCTTTAGTTAGTTACTTTGGTTCTCAATGGGTGGTTGTTGTTAGTGCGATCATTCTTGTTTCAACTGTCGGAGTTCGAATACTTTTGTTTCCTTCCTTGGAGTATCTCCCACGCTCATGTCCGCCTCTTTCTTATCGCTCCTCCGGTAAAAATGGTTTGGAAGTTGTTTGGCTTGGCGGGAGTGGGCCCGACATCTGTTGGCTCATTTTTTGGGGTCAACATACACCACCTTCGGCTACCATCTTCTTAGCCCGCAATCATCTTCTCCTCAACCAGACTTTAAGCCTGCAAGCTATCTTCAAAATTACCTTTCAAATCTTTAAAACACATTTCCAAATTAATCACTATAATGGCATTTCCTCTCATGTGAAAGGAAAGAAACAAAAGAAAAACTTCCATAAGAAAACGAAAAATTCTCAATGTTTCCTGCGATTTCTGCCAATTTCGATTTTCGACTTTCGTTCAAGGTCTGTAATTTTCAATTTCAATTTCGATCACTGTATGGAGGAGTTGGTTCGCATCTCGATTTCTTTCAATTTCAATATTAAAGTCTCGACCTTCGTTCAAGGTCTTTATGGAAGAGTTGGTTGGTGTTAGTGCTTTAGTTACTGAAAACAGGAGTTGTTGTTTGAGATTTGTGGTGGTTGTGGTGGTGGTGGCGGCGGTGACAGCGGTATCATTAGTACCTGTAGAAGGCGGCTTCAAGGCGATGGCGAAGGAGGAAATGGTGGTGGTTCTTGGTTTGTAAGTCAAGTTGCTAGTGAAGAAACTAATATTGGTGCCGCTGTTGTCGCGATGGAATTTGATTAAAGTAAAAGGCTTCCATTGTTTGACCATCGGTCTTTCTAGTTTTCATGAGGTGAGGTGGGGTGGGGTTTTGTTTTTAGTTTAATGGTTAATATTTGGGAAAACATAAATATACAATTTTACCCTTTTTAATTTGGTTAAAATTTTATTTATTAGTCAACTAACAATATTTCCATCGATTTGGACCTTTGCTGCTAAATTCCCAAAGGTTTGAGACCTTTACTAGCACAAATTGAAAGGTTAGGGATCGCTACCGCAATTTTCCGTAAAAATATTTACCAAAGAGTTGGAAGATAATTAAAACAAGTATTAGTCTCTTTCAAATTGCTTTGCCTGTCAAACTATATTCAATGAAGCTAGTTATACAATAAATTTGTACAACTAGTTTGACAATTTGTGAGGTATAAAAATTTGGCCATTAATTTGAAAAACAATTTTTCAAATCAATGACTAGGATTCATGTCAACTCATACATTATCAAATTAGTTGTACAAAATAGCATGATTTAAAATGCTTGAACTATATTTGCTCGTATGGTTGAAGTCGTATTAATAAGGACGAAAATTATACGTCGCTAAAGTCCAAAATTCTTTTGGCATTTGTTTCGACAAAAATCAAGTATCGTAAAAAATTATCGACAACATTACAGTAAACTATTGGTAATCATCAATGGAAACAGTCAATTAGAGAGCTCGTAACCAAATAATCGATAATTAAAAGAATGAGTAAATTATATAGGAGTCGCCCAACTCTGAGTGAAGACCCAATCGGGTCACTCAACTCTAAAAAGTATCAATCAAGTCATCGAAGTATAATTTTATTTCAAGTTAGTTGATATCCTTAATGCAATTGACGAGATTCACCTACTGGACATTAAGATTGGAGGAACATTTATGGGCAGCCCGACTTTGCAAGATTTTCGAAGCCCTAATCCTCCTCATTCCCGAAGATGTCTTTACTGAATTAAATTCATCGTACTGACTGGCTGGGTTGGGGTTCTCGGACAATACATAGTGAATCTCATGATCAATTGCATTAACATCATCTAATAACAGTTAATGGACTTGAAACACATTAAGTCCTTGTTTGGATTCAAATCTTATTTTAATGTATTTTTCTCTTTTTCTTTTCAACCACACATTGTTCAATAAAATAATATTACACATAAGTTCAAAAAACTTTCTTTTTTTAATCAACTTTTTTTTTTCAAAAAATCACTATTATAAAATACATTCTCTCTGAAAATACATTTTAATAGAGCCCAAACAAGGGCTAAAGTTTTGGTGCTTGATTGAGGCTTTTAAAGTTGAGTGCTTTGCTCAAAGTTAGGTGAAATCCGATAAAATTTACCCAAAAAGATTGAATAGAAACAAAAATTTTAACCTTTTTCCAATATCTTCAATAGTGGTTGAATCTTCGTTGTTTCAAACTTGAATATAACCTCTCAGTGTGACGTATGTGCTGATATAATTGTCAAGTTCCATCCACCTGTCTCGATCCTCCGGTGAGCTTCATCAATCGGTACTTCTCATAATTGTACATTATCCTCCAAAAATCTTGTTACGTGCCCGTTGATGTAGATTTTTGGAGAAGAATGTTTGATGATTTAGGGTTAGGTTTTACCATATTGAGCTTTTTTATTACAATCATGTTACAAGTACAATTTTTTTAACGTCAAATTTGACAAAGTGCCACATGTTGAAGTTTGAGTGATCAGTTTTAAAACAAAACACACCTTCTCACCTATTCATTTTTGAATTTGTACACATTGTCATCCACATTATCATCTATGAATTGTACAAGAAGCTTTATTCTTTTTATTATTGCACGTCTTCTTCAAAACAAGAAAACACACATAATGACAATATGATATTGAGAAGTTTGTTTTAATCAATTGGAAATGATGTTGCTACTCGTTGAATCAATCTTAATATTGTGTGTGACAACTGATGGATTAATTTAATTTAGCCCCACTAGAGTTCAACATCAATTTAAGTGGCGTCAATGTAGTGTTAAATGATAAGTGAATTTAATTCCACCTTTTATTTATCCTATCATATAGTGCCACTTAAATTGAAATTGTAATCGGGATTACATAAAATTACTCTTTAATTAATTACGTACTATGTGGTGGACCATTCCTGTGAGCAGTTGATTGTAGCTTTGATCATTTTGGTATTCAATGATTCAATGTACTGAGAAATGAGCTGTCTCTATATTAATGTTGTGCTTGCTTTGTTCTTTGAATCTGCTGTATACTTAATTAATTGAAGTTCCTTGTACATGTTCTTCTCTATTGGAAGTATTTCAATCTCCTACAAATTGCACGGAGAGACAAAACATAACTTGTATAGTAGATTTATTCCTATGTTAAAAGTTTCGAATATTATCTAGGCATTTATTCTACACTATGTTTTCTAGATTCCATCTTAAATATGGGAGGAACTTTTCCTCCATTTTTCTCCATCATATTCACTTTTCAGTCAAATTTATGATGAGTGAATTTTTTTGTAATTGGTGGCAGAAATCTTGAACCAAAGATCCTTTGTGCAAAAATATAATATATTGATTATCTTATCTAAAAGTTTAAGTTTGACGGCGTTAAATTTATTTATTCACAGTAATACCTTCACCCTATGTATGTGTAACACGTTTATTTATCTATTCTTTGCATTATTGTGAATTTAGTTGTAAATTATAACCATGTTATCTTGGGTTAACACGTTTTATATTTGGAAGATTTTCTCAAAAAGATTTTTTAAAAAAGTCTCTTGATTTTTCCCTTCAATATTTCTCTCCCCTCATTCATTTGCTAAACCTAGAGCTATTGTTTAAAGAAATTAATATTTTTCTCTATTCAACCTATTGTTTTTATTCTATAAATAATATTCTTATTATTTTTTCTCTGTCTTCTTTTTCATGGTTTCCCCCTTTTTCTCTATGAAAAATTGTAAAAATCTTCTCTCTTCTTTTCATTCAGTTTTTCTATGATAAATAACATGTTTGAGCGTCCCCCTCCCACCCCACCCCACCCCCTTTTTTTTTTTATTGAAAAATATGTATTTGAAAATAAGAAAAAAAAATGTAATTTAAAAATAATGGAGATCAAACAAGAGCAAAATATCTATTTGTAAATATTATAAAAAGAACAGATTATATATATATATATATATATATATTAGAGATTTTTTTTTATCAAAGAGTATTGAAATGTTACAATTTTAATTTGATATTTTGGTTATTTATTTATCTTATTGAGATGACACATATTTTTTATATTTTTGAAAAAATATTTTTATCGATATAATAAACATAGTTTTCTAACTCTATGATGTGGAGCTGTGGATCATTTGATTATGCAAGTAACGATTTAAAATAGTATTAAATTATATTATAGAAACATAAATAATGAAATGAAAGGAGGATGTGCAATAGTTATATAAACATATATTTTATGCCTCTATTTGAGCTCCATTTTTCAAAACTTAATTTGTTTCAAATTTATTTTCAGCCATATATTTTTCAGATAAAATAATTTTATACATAAACTTAAAATTTTTCTCTACTTATTAAAGTGGAATAAAATCTAAATGAAAGTTAAGAATTAATTATAGTGACACATTTAATAGGATTCACCATTTTTCAACAACATATTTCTAATTTTTATCAAAACTTACTGAAAATCTGATTTTTATTTAGAAATATGCTAAAAGTACACATAGCATTTAACATAATTGCTAAATTGCGGCCCCTATTGGGGGGGGGGGTGGCACGGGGGGGGGGGGGCCTGTGCCACTATGGGGCCGNAATCATTATGTGTAGGGCTATGTACTCATAGCACTACTTTTTTATCTAAACCAAATAAGGGCATAACAAGTTGTTTTGTTCTAAAATGAATTTTTTTTAAAATCAAATGAACTATATAAAAATCTTTAAAAGAAAATCTATAGAACTCAATGAAAATTTTTCATTAAATATATTCAAATCTCTAAAACTCTATTAAGTTTATGAATTTCACAAAAAAATTCTCAATCAAAATATGTTTATAAAAATCTAAATTATTAACTAGATATATTCTAAAGAACCCCATATACATCCAAAATGTGAGAACATGACATGACTATTCAAAAATGCCCCTTCAACAATTCCAAGTTGCTCGACTGTCATACCTACAATGACTTGGTTATTATTTTGACATTTTATTGATATGGACATCCTTTTGAAGTTGTCTTATTTGATTATTATTTTGACAACTTAGAGGTATGGAATTTTCTTTGAAATTGTCTTACACTTGGTAAAGACTTTGAGAATATTAAAAAAATTAATGAACCTTCTTAGAAATGAGTGTGC
>CAIGRN010141055.1:0-11374 GCA_903798345.1 Fraxinus anomala
AATATAATTAATGTGGTTATAAATATAGTTTTTTCTTACATTATTTCTAATATACCCATTCATTAAATAATGATTTAAATAGAAGTAATTCATATTCATTGATGATAAAACACATTAAATAAGGGCATATCAAAAAACAAAAAAAAAAACAAAAAAAGTTATATTGAAATTGACCTATAATTTTGGACAAACAAAAAATGAAAGTAAATTTATCTTTATGGGACAGAGGGAATATTTAATATTTTTTTGTTTATAAATTGGAAATGACATTATTGAAATAATCTATGCCCCTGTTTAGTAGTAATTAAAATTATATTTTTAGTAAATTTTTATCAAAATTGATAAAATGTGTGGTTGAAAATATGTGGGGTCTATAACATGATTAAAATTAGTTGTTGACTTTCGCTTAAATTAAAATCTAGATTATAATACCAAACAAGAAACATCATCCATAAAATTATTCTCAATTCATATGATACTTAATCCTTTTCAATCCCCATTTCATAAAACACATTTTTCTTTAATTTCATTTTAACCATACATTTCATGAAATTCACAAATTTTATCAAATTTTATTGAGAGATTATATGATTGAAAATTAATTAAGAAAAAAATAAATTTTAAAAATCTCAACCAAACATGGACTTAATATATTGAAAAATAGAAATAGATTTTTTATGTTTTGATTTACTTGCTATATTTGATTCCTTTATTTTCTAATTTGAAAAACAAAATGGTAGAATATTATTTTAGCGGTAATATTTACTAGAAAATATATCCATTTCCTCTAGAAAATGTGTTTGGCAAGTAAAATACTTGTTAAAGTCAAACCACTTTTTTATTTATGTTATTGTTTTTACGTATTTTATGCTTAAACTTCCCATAAACCCGCTTAAACTTGTAAAAGCTTAAAAACTTAATCTTGCTGCTTAGTAATACTTTGAACTTTTTAGAACATTGATACATATGCTTTGTGAAACCTATAAATAATATCCACATATCCATCACTCATTCGTATTTGTTTGTAAACATATGCATGGATAGCCTCTCCAAATAAACCTTTTATTTGGAGATAAGGTCTACACCAAAGGCTATATATTGCTGGTCATTTCTAGTCTACTAACGGTTTAAAAACAATTTTTTAATTGTAATATTCAAATAAATTGAAAATAAGCACAATAATAAAAGTTTGAACAAAAATAAAAAATAAAAAGCACAACATTATATTATCTAACCGATATTCTTCTATTGTGGAGTCATAAAATTTCAGAAAATAAATTATAGAAACTACAATTTCCAACTATGTGTGAAGATAAAATTTATTTTGAACTTCAAATTATTCACACAAAAGGAGCATACTACCACTTGTTGACCTCAAATCTTATGCCTCCAACGTGGTCAACATGGAGCAGCTCCACGTGGGTACTCTCCTACACACTATGACAATATCGTTAGTTGTACATGGCCTTCTCCATTGGTGAGAGAGGTGGCCGCAAATACTTTGACGGTCAAGTCAGTCGACGGTGGTGAAATATATCATATGGGACGTTAAGCAACATAAACAACTGAGAAATGTAATGTGTGTGTGAGAGAGAGAGAGAGAGATAAATATATATTGTTAAGTGTTCATATTGGCATTACCTTTAAAATGAAAATGAGGGTGAGTTGTATAGTGGAAGACGTGAAACGAGGACGTTAGAAGAGGAGACATGTGACTGTATTTGCTGGCCGAAGTATCCACCCCTAGATGTCCATCAATCAATTCATAGGTAGATGGGTATTTAATGCTTCTTGAGAGGTAGATTCGTGACTTAACCTTTAGACGTCTGCTGCAAAGATATTACATAATCAATCGTAGAAGATTTTATCTTGAAAAGATTTTTGCATAAAAGATATCTTGGAAAATGTGAAGTAGGAGATGCTCTCCATTGAAGAAGAGGCCTGGTGCCTCTAACTCTTTCCATGTAGCAGATGTAGCACTTCGCCTAGGCCATGGAGGTTGCCCTCTACATGGCATCTCTACGAAAGTGATGCATCACATCAGTTACCTTATGTGAGGCCTCTCCTCGACCAGATNTGGTGCCTCTAACTCTTTCCATGTAGCAGATGTAGCACTTCGCCTAGGCCATGGAGGTTGCCCTCTACATGGCATCTCTACGAAAGTGATGCATCACATCAGTTACCTTATGTGAGGCCTCTCCTCGACCAGATAGAAGGTGATATAGATATAGAGTGTGTGTTTGTTTAATAGCTACCTGACTGCCACATGTGTGACGATATGGAGACTTATCAGGCGAGGCGTAATAATAATCCTCCAAATATACACATGTCGAGTTATATAATATGTTGACCTCAAATTTTGCGCCTCTAACGTGGCCAACATGGAGTAGCTCCACATAGTCACTCTCACCAGGACAAAATCGTTAGTTACCCATGGCCTTCTCCAATGGTGAGAGAGGCGATCGCGAGTATTCTGATAGTCAAGTTAATTGACGGTAATGAAATATATTGTGTAGGATGTTAATCAACGTAAACCACTGGAAAATGTAATGTAAAAAAACAAGAGAAAATGGGAACAATTTATATGGTTAAGTATCTATATTAGCATTTCATTTAAAATGGCAATGATGGTGAGTTTATATAGTGGAAGAGGTGAAACGAAGACCTTTAGATGAAAGACACATGGTCGAATATGTTGGCCGAAGTGTCCACTCTTAGGCTTCCATCAATAAATCTACAGGTGGACGGACATTTAATGCTTCCTAATAAGTAAATTTGTGACTTGACCTTTAGACGTTTACAATAGAGAATCATATCAATCAATCGTAGAAAATTTTATCTTGTTAAAATCTTTGTACAAAAGACCTCTTGAAAGAGGTAAAGTAGTAGATGCTTTCCATTGAACAAGAGGCCCGTTGTTTCTAACTGTTTTCCTGTAGTAGATGTGGCACCTTGCCTAGGCCAAGGAGGTCGACCTCTATATGGCATCTTGACGAAAATGATGCATCACTTCATATACCTTATGTGCGGCCTCACCTCAGCTAAGTAGGAGGTAATGTGAAATGTGGGTCTAAGTAATAGCTAGCTCGCTGCCACGTGCATGACGTTCTGGAGCCTCGTTAGGTGAGGCACAACACCACTATAAGCTCGCAATCTTCATCATTTCTAGACGTTGCAGCTCCAAGGTAGTATGTCAATTGAACTTCAAACTACTAATAGTTAAAGGTGGCAATGGGCCATAAGCTCGACTTGTCTATGCTCGGCTCGTCTCTCAATAGCCAAGCTCTACTTGAACCTTGAGCTCGTGACTGGTGGCTCATGCAGCTTGGGCTACGAGCTCAACATTTTTTTTCAAAAACCTCCTCCTTTTCTAAGGGCTTGGGATCAGTTACATTTTTTGAGAAACCAGACAACTTGTTATGTGTGTAATATTTTTTTGAATCAAGCCTCCGAAAATAAAAAATTCATTAACTCAAGTTCCAAGTATCATCAATGAGGCTTGACCTCATTTGTTTTCTCTTCTTTAAACCACTTTTGTTTAAATCATCATTCACTTCCTTGCTCGATTTCATATTATCAATGCCATCTCCAACTTCTTGAGAATCGTCCATATAACCATAATGTATGAACAATATCTGGATTAGGTTGTATGGACGATTCTCAAAAAGTTGGAGATGACACTAATAATATGAAATCGAGAAGGACAAGAATGATTGTTTAAACAAGAGTGGTTTAAAGAAGAGAAAACAAATGATGTTTGATTTGAATAATTGAATTATATGAACACGAAATGTATAAAGTTGTAAAAGTAGAATGTATAATTAATAAATTGAATTGAAATTCAAAATTACATTTGATTTTTTTTTTAATTATTTTGAAAACCCTCATCGTTATATTCGAATTGAGACCGTCTACTTAATTTTTAAATAGGCTGAGTTTAAAATTGTTCGTGAATAACTTGTTACGTGTACAATATTTTTAAAAATCGAAATATTATTTAAAAAAATTAACAAAGTTTAATTATATGATATTATATCATTTACCTAATTGCACAATTTTCTCATACTTAAGTTGATTAAAAAATGAGCGTCTTGTCAATCATTTATGCATATCAATATTTTCTTTCAATCGGCTCCTGATTTCCAACAAAGTTCGCTTACCTACAATAAAAGAAAACTCCCAAGCTACAGTACTAACCAAAACTATTAGTAGATCTTTTGCAATGACGATACAGTAGGGTATTTTTGTTTCTTCTTTCACGAATGTTATGAAAGGTCGTTGTCCACTATGCTTAGCGGCAACTCAGAACTGATAACAAACTTCACGATTCCTTCACAAATTGTTTCCCCCGAATACATTTATGTGCTTAGTGTTAAAGAATTGCTACCGAAAAAATGAGTACCAAAGGCTAGTTGTGTTTCAGATTCACCACAAGCCCATGTTTGACCGTACATTTGGCATAGTGACGGTTGAGGTGGGCGGTGCGATACCCATCTGCCATGCCAATCGTGTTTGACAAAATTTACACTCATGCTTTAAACTCTTGAACTCGTTGAAGGTACAACTCGTTGAAATCAATTTAATATGTTCCCAAAACTATGAAACTTTTTTCTCTTTTGTTTCCCTCTTGCATCTGGAATTTGTAGTTCCTCTTCACCAGCATCTTCATCGATGTCATCCATATCAATTGGATTACTACTTCTATGAGCAATGACAATTCCCTTCTCGACAAATCGTTGGGGGATGGGGATGTCGTTGAGATTGACAAATTCATTGAAAATTGAGATTGTGTCGTCTTAGATAAATGGCCACCGAACAAGCCCTCAACAAAATCACGAGAATCAATGTATATCAATGTATATAATAAAATGTAGTGTAGAAAATGAAGATAAAATATATAAATTCGATCTTGTAGAGAATAGAATTTAGAGAATGTATGCAATAGAATTGAAATTTGATCGTAATAGAATGTGTATGTAATAGAATGTATGTAATAATGTAATATAATAGAATTGATAGTAATTTGATTGTAGAGAGAATGTAGAAGAGAGTAGATAGTTTGTTGATTGTAGTGAAAAAAATAGTTCGTAATTGTGAGGTATTTATAGAGGGAAAAAAATTCCGCGTGTATTTGAAAACGGTTAAAAACTTTTTAAAAAGTGACCAAACAGTCACTTTCGGTGAGCCACGTTGAGCCTAACACGTGGGCATTGCTCACGAGTCGGCTCGTGCTCAGACTTGCCCTGAAATGAGTCCAAACTACTCATGGGCTGAATCTCGATGAACTATTCGACTTGTTTGTCACCCCTACTTATATAGCCTAACAACAGAAGCTTAAAAAAACACAGTGAAAGTGCTTAAAATTACCTTTTAAGTTGAGCCAACATATGTCCAAGTTCACACAAGTCACCTTTATAAGTAATTTTTTCTCCGACAAATCTCTCTCCAAGTAATGGAACAGTTCAAAAACTTAGACCCCTTTTGAATTGCATTTCAATTTTAAAATTTGAGTTTTAAATTTCTTTTCAATTATTTTGATGGTCTATTTTAAAATTGCAAAAATTCATTTCATTTCATTCTGAAAAATCGTTTCTCAAAAATTTAAAACTAAAAGAAACGATAGGTTTAGGATTTTTTTGATATTGATTTATGGCGTTGCTATAAAAGTATTATCCATTTCTTTTCCCTTCTCATTTTTATCTTATTTAGTAGACCAAATTTTTATGTAATCTAGCAATTCCATTTTCCATTTCGTCAAAATTAGCCCATAAAGGAATTTTCAATAAAAAAAGAAAGCAAAGGAAAACCCAAAAAACCCAATTTTTGAAAACCATATATTTTCACAACCAAGCAAGTAAATAAAATTATGAAAAAAAAAAAAACCAAAAATAAGTACTCCAACTTTTCAAATAGAGAAAAAAAAAGCATAGAGCCATAATTAGTTAATCAATACCAACTACAAGCAAGTTACAGAATTAGTAGGAGTACCGAAAAGAAGCTCGAGAGGTTGATCGTGAGAAATGAAAATTCGTCAACAACTTTCCGAAGAAAAACACACCGTGTGAATTGCCGTTGGGAGAGCAAAAGGAAATGGTCGGAGAGTAGTATAGTTGAGAGGATGATGAGGAAGTGAATTGTCGCAATTGGGGATTTTGGAAGATTGGGAAAGGTTGAGAGTTGAATTTTGGTTTGATTTTGCTTTGCTTTGTATGGAATTCCAATTACAAATCCAGCCCTCTAGCAGCTGAAGCAAATATTTCCTCCAGTTTCTGTTTCACTTCATCCCCAGCAAAAACAAAATTAATGGCCTTCCTTGCCAGCTGAAACATTTCCCTCTTCCCGAGACCTTGTTATTCGAAAACATATATAAAGGTCAAAATGATGCAGAAATATCGTTCTATCACATAAACAGAAAATATAACACCCACCGAATGTAGACGAGGCAAGGGCATATTCAGCAGATAGGCTCGTAGAGAAAACCCCAACATCATCGGTGCAAAGGATTAAGGGGTGATTTGATTTATATAATTCAGCTGCAAAACAGAAACTGTGCTGTTACAAAATGGAAATGGTAATTATTCAAATTCATCAAAGAATCAAATATGTGCATGTTTGATACACCGTATTGGACAACATTGTATGTGTAATACACACAATTTTAACTTCTTTGCCTTAATATCTTCCTGACCCGTCTCGGTACCAAGCATGTCATATATTGCTACCCAGGATTAAAATACAAATGCCCAGATGGTATTCAGACAATTAAAATATCTAACCAAAATGATGGACATCCAGGGAAGAGATTGATTCAGTTTTGATGTTGGATGTCAAACAAATCTCAACCTGTAAGAATGGAGAAAAAAAAATACACGAAAATATCAGCAGGCAAAAATCCACCATGAGGCATGAATTGTAGCAGACAATGATGGTCCACTACTACCACAAAACAATATGATTTTAGAATAATGTTGGTAATAGCAATCTATCTCAAGCTAATCGACCAAAATTACTTTTTTTTTTTTCTATCCGCAAAGGATTGTCGTAATAAATAACAGAATTAATCTGGTTAAACAAGGAAAATGCAACCAAAATTAACAGTATAATGAAATCAAAAGATAACAGGGCAGATTGTGCTACGTTTTTCATTCTCAATTATGTAATGAAAGGGAAATGCATATCCTATTTTAAGAAGAATATTGGAGTAATGGGTATAAAAATCTGACCGGAATCTTGGAAGACTTCAACTTTTCCCATTCTTCATCTTCAAAGCAGCAAGCATGCCCAATTCTCCTCCGAAGAAAATCTAGCATTGCAAGAATTTCCTTTGGATTGGGCACCTATAAGCACTAAGTTACGGAAATAAACTATTTAGAGTTATTCTAGTATTCAGCCCCATGAAGAAAACTAGAAGAGATGCAAATCAAATGCACCTCGCCACAATGCAGAGTAATTTGAAGTCCTTGCATCTTAGCAAACTCTAGAGCTGGCAAAAATGTTGACCTGTTACAATCAGAGATTTACTAGTTACTAGTACCTCTCCAGGAACTAGAAAACAATACTGATTACGTTTAGTATAAACCACTGGTAGCGATACCATTCACCAACGAAGGGGTTGCCAGATAGATCGATACCCACTATCCCAAATCGCCTCATTTCCAAAGCAAGGTTAACCTTCACAAAGAACACAGGATTAAAACCCTCAAGCATTAGAACAATGTAGATACCTAACGTCTCAGTTATCACATTACAGTAATGGTATTCCGGTAAGTTGGACTCGACAGTATTCAACACTACTGAGAAAAGGAAATCAAAATCTTATGTGTTGTAACAGTCCTGTACACTCCAAATCCAACGGTGTGTACCAAATATACTCAACGTACAGTTTCCATTGCAGCTTCAGTGGTCTCTCGACGATCTATACTGAGAAGAAATCTCACGAATATCTTCTTCCTTTCAGTTCTATTATATGTTTCATTTACAGCAGGAGTTTCTGCAAACAATTCACGAGAAAGATCAACTTCCACCATACTGACAGCCCTTACGCCCTCTAAAACTGCTTCCATGTATGAGCGCTTGCTCATCCCTTTTGAATCATTCCTCTGCATTTCAAGAAGTTGTGGAAATGAGGGTATTTACATATCAAAGCGGCCATTAGAAATCACAAAATTCACAACACAGACTATCACAAAGGCTTAAATTTTACAAGGAAACATTGCCATAGATTGTGGCATACATTCTAAAGAAATCCAATAGTAGTTATCACATAGGCTTAAATTCTACAAGGCAACATTGCCATAGATCGTGCCACTCAATCTAAAGAATTCCAATAGTAGTTATCTTTCATGTTGATGGATGGTGGATCCCACAGTAACATTAACTAATAGCAGTGGCAAAAATACCTTTGGAGTGGTTCTTAGTTCCAAATAGACAACATTTTCAGAAGCAAAATCTTCAATGACCTGTAATTAGGCATAAAATGCAAACACATTTGTGAAAAGTCTGGAGCTCAAATCAAATAAACTGTTGAAATCAGCAAACCTCTTTGGTAATCCTCGTGACAGTTTTATGGTCAGTAGTAACAACGTGGATCAAATCAAACATCTTGAACACTTCACGGAGTGAACGATCATCTACATTTATAGCGATAGAATAATTTCTAGGTCAAAATTCATGGCAAAAATGCGATTAACAAGTCACTAGTACAGATGTTTCAGAAACAAAGGTTTACTTTTCAATATTACATTCTCCACATCTGGAAAAACTACAGTGCCCCTTTTACCCAGTTCTCCAGCAAGTTCACTGTGTACAAAATTAAAACCCAACGAATGATATGTCAAAACAAACTAAAAAAACACAATCCACAAATACGACAGAATATCAATACAATAATTTGATTCAACATACGAATGTCCGGTTTTGTGTATGAAGATTTTTTTTATTTTATTTTTTTTAATTATGAGAAAAAAAATGAATGTTCTCACTTTTACCCAATTCTCCAGCAACTTCGCTGTATACAAAATTAAAACCACAAATGATTTGTCAAAACAAACCAAAATCGACAATCCACAAATGTGACAAAATACAACAATTTAATTGAAGATGCGGGTGTCTAATTTTGCGTGCGCAGATGAAAATTTTCTTTTTAAATACGAGTAAAAAAGAAAACAATAGTGCCACTTTTACCCAATTCTACAGCAAATTCACTGTATACAAATTAAACAAATGATATGTCACCACAAACAAAAACCACCATCCAAAAATTTGACAAAATCCAATAATTTCAGTCAACAAGGATGTCTAATTTTGTGCACGAAGATGAGATTTTCATTTTAACTACAAGAAAAAATAAATTAACTATGACAGTTAATTGAGGCAGGATTAGATATACAGTAGAGTGGAGTTTCTGACGGAGCCATTGAGGTGAGCATGTAATTCAATCTTTGGCATTAACTCCCAACACTCCATTTCTCAATCTCACAGTGTGAGTTTGTGCGTGTATTTTTTCTTCTTAAAATTTCTCTGAATTTTCGAGAGAGCAAATAAAGCAAAAAGAAGATCTAAAATGTCTCTTCAGTATTCTTGTGCTTTTCTGACACGAAATGTGCGCCAGCTGACTCCCTTTGGATATGATTTTGACTGATTTGGTCTTGTTTGGCCACACTACACATAAGTTTCAAATTATTAGAGGTGGAGAAATTATTTAGAACTTGTTTGAGAAAAATTAAAATCGAATTAAAATTAAAAAATTAATCGTTATTATTGACTTTTATTAGACGAGTGAGACTCAATAATAACTATATTTTCAATTTTAATTAGATTTTAATTGTTACCAAACAAGCTCTTATTCAAAAGATAAAGACTTTTTAAAAAGCAACTTTTACCTAATAAGTTACGTAATGTTATATGACATTCTAATATTTTTTCAATTTAAAATATTATCAACTTTTACATCTAATTTTTTTCGTCCACATCATATTATGTAATTCATTATGTACATTTTTTTAATGTAAAAGTAGTAAAATCTTTGTAATTATAACTTTTTTAAGCTTAACGAAACATATTCTGATATATTTTTGACTTTTTTTCTCTTTTACATATCGTACACCATGCGCCTGTCTCGGTGGGATTCTCACTACATTTTAAGCAAAATTTCAACCGTTGAAAATGCAATGGGTCCTTATGTCGCTATGATTATTGATTTATAACGGTGATCATTTAAATTGTCAAATAATGTGGATCCCTCCATAATTTTATACTTACAAAGAAATGAATGAAAGTAATGACAATTGACAAAATTAAATCACATTAGAATGGTCAAAATTTGTGGGCATCTATAGACTAGTAGAGATGGACTCCATTTCAATGGTACAAAAATCAATTCTTTGTAAAATAGTAACGCTCCTAGACAGACGCTATTATACTCTGTTATAAATATAGCCGATAATTAAAATAGACTAATGAGGACATGCTTGATGTAAATTTTTATTCACTGAAAGTGATAATATTATGCTAAAGTCTTCTGCAAATTTATTCTCACATTTTCTGGGTTGAACCACCAAAGAAGAATATCTGCTTTGGCAAGTCTTCTACCAAAATGATAAACTTGATGCCAAAAAATCTCACAACCTCATTACAAATCACATGCAACGATCGTGTTATATGCTCGTTAATAAAATGTTGAAGATAAGAGTCTAACGAAAGAAGATTGAAAATGAGTAACAAAACAAACAAAAGTTGAGAATCTTCATTTCAACAGAGAGCTCAACTTTCATGCATCATGAATGCAATTGCAGGCTCCTCGATTGACCACCAAATGAATAATTGAAATTCATCTACAAGAACATTTCATGATTCAAATTATAGGCGTCCAAATACTGTAACAACATTTCATGATTCAAAACCATGCAATTTCAGAGCATATTGAAAAGTGTAAATATTACACTTATCTTTATAGTCAAATAATGGCTTTTGAAAGTTATTTTATGAACTGGATACTCAATTTTGTATGTTTTTAATTATTTTTGGAGAAAACCCGGCTTTGGATGAAAATGGATGAATATGAGCAATAGTCAATAACAGGGGCTGAACCAGAACGATACATTAGGATGGACTGAAATTTAATTTTTTTTCAATGAACTCATACCATAAAAGATGCTCTATACAGCTGGAGATTTAGTTTTAAAGGTTAAATTCATAACACTCATAATAATGTAGGTCAGAATATATTTTGGGATATTCATAACAAAGTTCTAACAAATATATTTTTAACTAATAAAATTAAATATATAGCATATTACATATTTTAATAATAACATTCATTTCATGGTCGAAATAAATAAATTTTTAACTTACATTAAAAATAATTTTAATTACT
>CAIGRN010141064.1:0-13896 GCA_903798345.1 Fraxinus anomala
AATAAAATTTGGGGCGTTACAAAGAATACTAATAATTTTTAACATTTACAGTCAGTGCCAATTAACTCCATTTGATGAGAAAGAAGCTGATAATGATGTAATATCTCATTTGACGACTGAAAAGTTTCTGGCTGGAGAACTGAACACCAAGAACACTCCGCCCTTGTTCACATTTTGAGCAACTGACTCAATCAAGTTACTTTGAACTGCTATTCCAAAGTAGAGAAAGATGGAAAAATCAGTTTCATAACGAGTCATGGGCACAGAAATATTCTTGTGCTACAAACCAAAAGCCCATCAATTTGAGTAATATCATTTTATATACACCCCACAAATAGACAAGAACGTTACATGTTTTTCTAAAGCAAGGAGTCAAGCAGTTTTAAAAATTCTAGCATTTCTAATAACATAATATCACAAAAGGCAAGACATTCAATAATTATGTTATAAAGCATGAAAAAAGATAGAATGTTATGAAAAATGTAAAAATTAACATGCTTCACCAGACAACTAAACTTGAATTGTTCACTCTAAGAAGCGTCTTAAGCCAGAAGGTTTATGCCATTTAAGGGAAAATGTGAGGTCACTACAACTCAAAAACTGTGCATCTGTGATTATACAATTCAGCGTACATACTCATTAGATTAAGTTGTTTTCAATCAATTCCACTAAGCAACTTTTCATAAATACCAAATTCTTAAGTTGTCAAACATGGCCAAATAAAAATTCTCTCGATAGTTGAAACAAAGAACTTAACCCTTGTTTGAGCCCCATTTTGGGGAAAAAATGTATTTTGGAATAGTGTCTTTTTGAAGAATGTGTGGCTAAAAGTAATGTAAAAATTTTCAATTTACGTGTAAAATTAGTTTATTGGAGAATGTGTGGTTGAAATTAAGTTTTGAAAAAATGAGTTTTGATAAAATGGGGCTCAAACAAGGGCTTAACATGAGAACTGGGAAGGTATTGATTCATTCACAGGAACAAAACAAGTTTTAGTCAAAATGGCTATTTTACCTGATTTGGTTGAGGGCAGTCAACCATGAACCCGAGTAAACACCGAACATCCTCCACAGCAAAGGATGGAGGAGCTGCCACAACCAAAAGTTCAATAACCACTAATAGTTCATCAACCAAAGCATTCACCTCACCAACAAGGCGAGCATCCTCATTAATAGAAAACGTAATGACAGAGTCACTTTCGTGAATGGTCCAATAGCATCGCCTGCAACCATCTAAAAGCATCTGAATAGCATTAGCATCTCGCATGACAGATGACTCTGTGAAAACCATATCTGCAAGTGAAGACAGAAGCTTTTTTTGTAGTCCATAGCTGCATAAACTCCAAATTTTAAGATCAAGTAACAGTGTACTAAAAAGCTGCACTTTGAGTGAATGGTTAAACTTCTGAGACTGGCATAAAGAGACAATTGCAGAAACAAGTTCCTCATCTCCAACTCCATAGTCATTTGAAACGTTAAGCGACGACAAAGTTTGCAGGAGATAATTTAAGATTCTCGATAAAACTTCAGGGCCACTTCTGCGACACAACTCTTCATTGTTCCCAGGGTGTTGAACGGCCAAAGAGATAATTCTGAATATGGGAGCAGCAAGAGAAGTAGTGACCGATGACAAAGAGAGGTCATTTTGGAATGGTTCCAGGCTATTCTCATTCACGTTGCTCACCACTAGTGGAAGTAAGGACATTGGACCTCCATGAGCCAGGGCCCACAGAGCTTCTGTAGGCCGTACTCTTGTAGCGACATACACTTGACCAAGAACCTCCGCAGGTCTTCGAAGCATGCCTGAATACCAAGGCACACTGTTGATTATAGAGAATAAGTGTTTCAAGCTGTAGGCATGCAGAGAAGAGAAGCAAGAACTCAATTCTAGAGAGACTGTGTGCAATAGATTTTGGGAGAAGGTCCAGTGTATTATGTTCCCACAAATTAATAGACAAAGTCAAGCCTACATATATGATTTAAAATTCCAGAAGCAATCAGCTTGAGCACGAAAATAGCAACTCAACTCAAACACACCTTATCTCGACATAGTCTCTATTTACAGAGAACAGCAACAAAATCAAAATAGTTAAAACTAGAGGAAAATCTAAAAGAAAGAAATATTTTGGAAACTATACCAATCCCCCCAAGAGGGAAATGTGTCTTCTCAGCAAACATTATCCTGCTACAAATGGTCTCTAAAATCTGGCAGTTCAAAGGAAATTCAATTACTCTAGAGCTACGAAACAAGCTCCAGATATGATCATAGATCAAGAGGACACATTACGTGGTAGAATCTTGCATGAAATAAAATTGAAGACAACAATAACCGGACATCAGATTGTTAATTTTGGTTTAACTTTCCTAAAATGTAGAGCTTCTGATACCTGCAGCACCAGACGGAGAAGCATCTGGACAGTACCGCCCACTGAGTAAGTTGGGATGATAAAGTAGATGAAGACATCCAGCAATTTCTGCATCCAGAAGTGCACTGTCTTGTGCCATACTTTGGACATGGTCAGTTGTGGCTAGCCATGGGGACCCAGCCCCACTGCCAAAAGAAGGCAGCACATCCCCTCCCCTAGAAGCCAACCGTGCCATTCTCTCTGGCCCAATAGGTTCCTTAAAAATATATACAGGCCCCATCTCGGCAAACAAAGGGCATTGACGACGACGACGTTGTAAACCAGCTATAGTTGGTGGAGGATTAGTCCCAATGCAGCAAAATGCCAGTGGCTTGGAAATTCGTGGGAAATCAAAATGACGACTTTCATACAGAGAACCATCTACGTACAACCTTAACTCACTCTCTGACTTTCCAAGGAGTGCCTGCTTGCAAGTATGTTCAAGGCCAATAAAGTACCAACACTGCGGCTTGAACGCATGAGTAAAATGCAAAGAAGATTTCCTCCCCTTCCCACTCACACATTCAACAACCAAAAATTGTGCATGGAAATATGCCTCCATCCCCTGATTATCAGCAGATAAGAAACTGAACAGTCGAGGCATGTGTGCTGTGCCTTCACCAGCTAGAGCACTAGCAGCAGCTGCCGCCGACATATGAGATGATTTCCCTGATGTGGCAGCTGCTGCAGCTGCAATTGCAGCGGCTGTAGTTGCTGTGCTTAAATTATCTGCAAATGACTCAATGTAGATCCAAGTTGCAAATGCAAATCCATTAGTAAAAGGCCATCTGCTCTCTCCCGGACCAAGCAGACCAGAGCTTTCACCATCGAACTCAAAAGTACATGCTGGACCCCTAACCTCTTTTCCAGCCATAGCTTTCTCCAGAGAAAGAACTAGACGAGCTGCCCACGGGGTGGTAAGTAGTTTTGTAATGACATGAAGCCACTGATGCAGGTCGCTTGGACTAAGAGAATGACCAGCTAAGTACTGAATGCAGGAGCAAAGAGGAGTTCCATCCCATTCCGATTTCTCAGGTGAACCAACATCATGAACAAAAATTCTCTCAGCTGAGTATAGCAGCACCCCCAATAAACCAGCCACACAGCACATATGTCTGTTCCTAGTGCAAGCACGCAATATAGCAAGCAAACCTCTTACCATCCGACTCCTAGGAGACATGAAACCCTCAAAATCCCCAACAGCAGGAAGCCAAGGAATGAGCTCACCTGACACAATGGCCGCCCTAGAGTTCAGCATAACACTAGGAGGATTGTCATCTTCATCCTCTTCAAAAGACTCAACACCTCCCATCGTGGCAAGAAGCGAATCAACTACCAAGTAAGCAATGGTAACAGCCTCCTCGCCATTCCCAAAACTCTCAACACCACTCACAATATTCTTCAGCTTTTCCAAGCTTTCCGTTTTGCCCATTATAGCAGAATCTACTAAATGCAATAGCTCCGGAGACACATTAAGCATAACTTGTTTAGGCTTGGGCTTTTGAGGGGACTCAACACGAGAGTATCCACTATCTCCATAGAAATGCAGAGCAGAATCAAGACTAGCTGAAGAGGATACCGTAACGTTATTAGTCAAATCTCTTTTGGGCCCGGGGCTTGAAAAATGGCGATCATGATGCACCTCTGCATCTGGAAGAGAATTAAATCCTGAGGTTGGAACATTTCCAAAGGAAAACTCAAATGTTTCTTCACTTCCACCAGACGAATATCTCAAATTATCTGGACTGAAAGACTCATTCACATCCTCAGCATTTTTATTATGTTCTTTCAATGGTACATGCTCAAAAAGATCATCATCTACAACAGGAGAAGATGAATCAACTCCTTGCAAAACTACATTGGTACCTTCATTATCTGCAATATTACTATGTATCTCAACTTTTTCTGTAAGAGATGTTCCTACAGTGTTGTCTACATCAGTTCCTTCTCCATGGGTTTCAGAATTCCTACCAGAAAATCCTCTATTGTCCCTTGTTTCTTCTTCTTCTTCCATTGTCTAAAACTACGTACTTGACCTTATAGAGACCTCATCTGATTTACTTATGGTGCAGGTTTACCTGAAAGACCATAAAAGTATGCCATCACAACAAAATGGAAAGCTACACAGCTAATACTATTTGCAAATAAATGTTGAAACTTTACTCAAAAGAGGAGGTAAATTAAATCACTGACAAGCAACATCACTTAGATCCTGCAGCGAAGTGAAATCCAACATTTACAAAGATCCCGAATTGAAGTGAAATCAAACATTTATAAAGTTCAAACATTTTGTTAAAACCCCCAAAAAAAAAATTAATTCATTTGTCCAATGAAATGAACCTTTCCCTCTTCTTTCTAGCTCAGCATAATATCAAGAAATTTCATAAATTGGGATTTTCAAAAATATGGTGGTCAATGCAAGCCCGGAATCCAAACAATTCAAAAATTGAAACCAAAACAAGCCAAAATTGACTAACCGAATAAATAAGGATTTCCCATTTCGCAAAGATGACGTAAGAAACAAAAAAAAAGAGATAAAACTTGGCACAGAATAATCACAAGTTAACAATAATTGTACAAATAATAAAAGTCAAGAGTGAATGTTACACATACATAGCAACAGATCTAGTTTACTTAAACAATGCATTACTAATTTTCAAACTTAAACTCTAATGTTGATCATATATTGCCCCGTACTGGTTCAAAAGATTCCAAATTTATGAAAACCAATCTATAAGGATATCAATTAAAACCAAATATTAACATGGAAAAACGGTGTGATTTAGTGACTCTTACCTTAAAAGATCGGAAAAAAGCACCGATGTGAATTATTAATTTAGAGATGGATTATTAATGGAAAAAATGATGATTTCAATCAAGAACAGAAACGGAAAATTGAATCAGACGGGGATCGAAATAGGACGCGAGTAGAAGGCGAGAGAGAAGGCCGAGCAAGCCAACCACTAGGCTAGATTAACTATTAGTGCTAGATTCTTGGCCCAATGGGCCTTTCGTATTGCGTAAGGGAGAAGTAAAGTCCACTAAGCTAGTTCAGAATAGACAAACTGGGAATTAAACCCACAGAAGTTTTTAACATTTTCAATTCAAAAATTAAGCGTGCATTTGGCCACCAATATTCCATATTACAATGAGAGTAATAGTAATTTTTTGAAAAATATGTAATTATAAAAGAAGGAAAAGTTTTTGAATTTGTGTAAAATTATTTTATTAAAAAATGTGTAGATGACTAGAAGAGAACAAAAATAAATTATAATATAATGGAGAATAATGGGAACCAAACGGCGTGTGAGTTTAAAAGTTTTTAATTCAAAAATCAGATGATAATTAAAATTTATAATATTAATAATAATATTTAAAAATTAAATTAATATAAATATTTACCTCACCCCCAACCCATTCCATCCACCCTAACAAATTTACTCTCTAACCCTAATAATTTCCCTTCACTCTCTTCATTTCCCTTCTCTATCTACTCTTCCTCCTCTATCAAACCTCTCCCTCACACAGTCGTTGGAATAAGACAGTGCTCACAGCGATCACGTGTAAAGTCATGCCATGCAACAATGCTTTGTAGAGAAGTTGTGCACCATACAGCGATGATGATATAGTTGCGCATTGGTGATGAAGTTTTTGGGAGTGAGTTTTAGGTAGTTTCTTCCTCTGATTTTCTACTTATAGTTTTGGGTGATTTTGTTGGTGGTTTGTAAATGGTGGTGGTGGTGAGGGTGAGGGTGAGGGTAATAGTAATGTTGAGGTGGTGGTGGTGCAGGTGGTGACCAATTATTGGATGATTGTGACAAATAAATTGGGTTAATGTGTGATCAATAAAATAATATGTGACCACTAAATAGATAATTTGTGAGCATTAAATAATATGTAACTTAAAGAATGTAATATTGCGACTAAATTTGTAATCATGACTCACAAGTTGTTCGCAAGTCACAGATCAAATAGAATTGATCCCAAATCACAAATTTATTTTCACGGATCACAAGTTACGATTTACAAGTCACGGGACACACTTCATAAGTCACATGTCATATTATATAGGTCACTGATCAAAATTATCTAGTAACAGATCGGATATTATATATCTTTGTGTACTAATCACACGTCAAAGTTCATTTGTTACAAGTCATATTGTATAGGTAAGAGATCAATGTGCATTGGTCACAGATCCAAGAGAACTAGTCATAGGTTATTGGATCAATATCACAGGTAATTGTTTAATGTCACATATCACAAATCCAAAAGATTTGGTTATAGGCCATCAGATCAATATCATAGGTAACAATTTACATATCACGTGTCATAGTGCATCGATCACATATCCATATGAACAGGTTACCTATCACGGAGAATTGGTTACAGACCATTGAATCAATACCATCGGTAACAATGGATCTTTTCAATTTATATCACAACAACTCACAATTTACAGGCCAAATGATCTTTTCAATATCACAGTTTTACATGCCAATAGATCCTTTCAATTTTTGTCACAGCAATTCACGATTGGAGCTTTAGCACTATTTCATCAATTGAAAATATGAAGATCTGACAACAATAAATGTTATTCACCATCAATTGTGAATTCGAAATAGTTTAACCTACTTTAGAATGATCACCAGACTCAATTCGCTACTTCCATTATCATATCTGTTTGTGAACATTCCCTTCAAAAAACCTACTCTATAGTGTCAATAATTTTCAATTTATGACTTCAATAATTCAACGATTTTCAATGAGTTAGATTACGACAATGGGAATCGAGATTATTTGTTTATGAAAGTTCTCTATGACTTTTCTTTTTCGTTCGATGGTCACATTTTGTTAAATTGTATAGTCATATTTGAACTGACAACATGTCATAACTGAATGCTTGATTTTATGATGAATATTTATTGGAATATAATATATGACTTTTGAATGTTTAAGACTTATTTCTTAAAATCGAAATGGTGTATAGTAAACACCTGATATATGTGTTGTTCCCATAGAGTAATCACCTCCTTATCTTTCACAATTTCAAATTTAGTAGTTATATTCACTGCATTTTTTTTATAATACCTACATTTTAATTACATGAAAGGTCATTAACCTTTATTCATTATGATACTTGTATTCTTAATTTTTTTCTTCATCGTATTCTTATTTTTAACACTTCATTGATCAAAAATCTTGTAATATTATTAACGTGTTTTAAAATGAGGTTCAAATATTTAATCGTATTTTTGTTGTATTATTTATTTTGCTTATTCAAAAATACAATGGCCAAAAGAATTTTTTTACTCTATCTTAAAGGAAATTTTGGAGAAAACCCATAATCAAGAATAATTTATGTTGATTTCAGAATAAGAATACGATGAAGACATAAAAGTCATAGTGTGTAAAGATTATAAACATTTCATGCAATTCAAATGTAGTCCAGTTATTAAAAATTGTGGTGTGAATATATTTAGCCTCTCCACTATCGCGAATCTAGTCGCAAAACCCTTTCCACCACTATCCATTCTCGTCGCTCCCAAACCCTGTCCACTTANCATAGTGTGTAAAGATTATAAACATTTCATGCAATTCAAATGTAGTCCAGTTATTAAAAATTGTGGTGTGAATATATTTAGCCTCTCCACTATCGCGAATCTAGTCGCAAAACCCTTTCCACCACTATCCATTCTCGTCGCTCCCAAACCCTGTCCACTTATGGCATGTTCAACATATATCAATTTTTATTTTTTTCTAAAGAATCAAGAAATCTGAATGTACGAAAAAATCTATAAGACTAATTATTCTAATATGAGTAATGATGTTTTGTTGAAAACTCTATACCATTCATACATTTCGGTTACCATAGGTTTCGCACCATTTAATCAGATTATTATTATATATATTATTCATGTAGAAGAAAAGAGACTTTAATATGTGTCAAAAGGGAAATAATGATTGGCAATTTGATCTAGTGAAAAAGCATAGACTTTTATTTACTGTTGCAATTACAGTTATCAATGGGTGCCAAAGTCACTGTTGCAATTATTGTGTTTGGATGCCAAATTTATTATTACAGTTACCTGGGCTAAATATAACATGCATGTTTATTTAAAGTGTATTTAATTACCAATTAAGTCAAATTAAACTAGCATCATTATGTTTAGGGATAATTGCAGCAGAAGCTCCAAACCTTTCAAACACTAGCAGACTTTTTCCAAACATTTGATTTGTTGCAAACGCCACCCCTAACATTTCCAAACATTTCAGATGAGGCCTTTTGAACGATTTCCATCCAAACTTCTGTCAGTTGACCACTCAAAAAAAATGACCACTTTTTACCAAAATATGGGAAGGTAAATTTGTCCATACACTGTATCCACTAACCTCCGAAAAAGTTATTATTTATTTCCCTCTAAATGTAGTAGAGTACTACCCTAATAAATTGTCAGTTTCTCACTCCTTATCAGCATACTGAAGTGAAGGTAGAAGAAGAAATGGAAATGCCAGTTTGCAGTTGCGGAACCCCTACTCAGATGAAGACGTCGTGGACTAATTTAAGCCCACGCAGACGATTTCTGACCATCCATGCAGAATGGATTTGCAAGGTTGTACATTCTTTCTGTGGTGGAATCCCCCGATATGTCAGAGATCGATGGAGTTGAGAGATGGACGCTGAAATTAGGCAACTCCGTTCGAATGGAAGTGGTGTATTGAAAATTTGGTTTTGTAGGTTTGTCTGTGGAATTATTGTAAAGTGGCTCTGCAGTTAAATCTGTGTTGGGTATTTGGGATTTTTTTGCTGGATCTATAATCTTCCTTTGGTAATAGTGTAACCTAAGTTAATGGGTGTAAAATGTAGTTCTAATTGCTGTAGTGTTCTGTACATGTTCATTTTTTGGAACTAATTTTCATAAAAATATGCACATGGTTGATATCCCACACGTTAAGTACATGGTGCGGAAGAGGCCCCAAATATTTTTTCCTTGTCGAGTCAAAGGCCCCAAACATTTTTCAAAATGGCAGAAAAAGCCCCATACCTATTACACTGCTTACAGAATACACCCCATGACTGTAATGCCATTTTCCATTACAAATGCACCTCAAAACGTGTATATATTGTTGTCATACAAAACATTATGAAATCTAATATATCACATAACTAATTAATAGTAGAATCAAAATGAAAACTTTGTTAACACATATACAGCGATACTTCAATTCCCAAAATATGAAATGCCAGAATTACACATTCAAAACATCAAATACATTCCAAGTTCATAATTCATATCCACAATTACAGATTATAAAGACTACACAGCTGCTGACTTTTTCTTTTTAGGATTGTTTCCTGTTGAGGTGGCTGCACTTCTCTTCCCTCCTCCCCTTTTACTTTTGTGTCTGTGGTGCTTCAGGAGGCTGTATCTGTGCATTGCATGTTCTCTTGTTGTGTCTAGCTTCTCCACACCTCTTACATGTCATGTTCATACATGTTCTTGTCATTTTAACTTCAGCTAGTCGTTCAGTCTCAGATCTTTTCCTTAGCTTTTTAGGCCTACCTACCTGTTTCTTTCTCGCTGGTGGCTTCAATGGATTTTTCCCCAAGTCAGCCCAAAGATCAGGCCTTGACATCTGATGAATCACATGGCTATATGCTCTTAGATATGCCTTCTTTTTGTAATATTCATCCACAAATTCATCTATATTTATTTACCTTGATAGCATACCAGAAATAGCATGTGCATAAAGAATTCCACTCAGTTGTCATTTCCTACATGCACATTCCTTCCTCACCATATCCACACTCCACCCCAAACTATCAAGGTTGTGAACTTCAAATTTTTGATTACCTATGTAATCTGCTCTCATAAACCATGGCATCTGATTTAGCCTTTTCAATTATCCCTATAATTTTTGGACCATATGCATGATCCCATCTTTCAACTGCCTCTCTCTTTACAGTCATCCGTGTCATTTGTCGATGCATAATCTTATCTAACATTGTGATTATATGCTTGTCTCTAGCCACTACAATGGAGGCATCGAAGGCTTCACAGAGGTTATTCAACACGATATCACACTTAGCATGTTCCTGGAAATGGGATCTTGTCCATTGAGCTGTTAGCTTCTCACTGAACCAATTGAAGGCTTGTTCATTAAATGTCTTCATCTCATTCATAGCTGCATTCCATTCTGGTACAGTAGTAGACTTCGCTGCAACCCAGAACAAACTCTTCAAAGTTAGGCATTTATGTTTGAGATTGAAATTACTGTACAAATGTCTAGCACAGTACCTGTGCTCTGCACCTCGATAGCATTGATTCGGGGCTTTATCCAATCCTTTTTGCTTGTCAGAAATGAAAGTCCAAGCCTTGCTATTAACTATTCCTATGTCAAACACCAAAAGTTCTATGAACCAAGTCCAATTGGCTCTGTTATCTGCATCCACAACTGTCCCAAGCAATTGGAAACGTACAATTATCACCATCAATCCCAACTGCTGCCAATAATTACCCCTATGTGCACTCTTCGAAAAGCACGCATCCAGTTCGATCACAGGCCTATAACCAGCCTTGAAACCTTCTTTACAAGCCCCTAAGCACACATATATTCTTTTAAACACACCTCATGTTCCCTCAACTTGCACTGTACTTCCAAGGTTAGTTCTTTTCAACTCCTCACCATAGTCCCATAAAATCTTGTACTATTCCTCAACAAGTCCATTCACAACTGCTGCACATTTTGCCCTTGTTCTATAAAACTGATATTTGGATATTTCATACATGCAATCTTGCTTCACAGTTTCCATGAAGCTACTCATAGACGAATTAGGATCTGACTGGAACTTACGTAGGTATTTCTTGGCCAAGAAACCTGCATGGACCTTGCTATTTTGCCAGACCAATGTGAAGCTATGTTCATCTCTCAAAGTGTTGATTCTTAAGTTGTCGTCCGACTATTTGTAGGCATACAATTGCCAGGGACAATTCTCTTGACATCTTACTCTTATCATATGCGGTTCGTTTTTCACATATCTCAGTTCTCTTGCACGCTTCACAGAGTATTACACAATAACTGATTCAAAGTTTTTGTATTCTCAAACTTCATACATGTAAAGCACATAAGAACCTTTTTAAGAAAATTATAATGAAATGCATAGCATACGTGTAAAGCACATAAGAACCTTTTAAGAAAATTATAATGAAATGCATAGCATACCCTAAACTTATTACAAATAAGCATAAGAGGCCCCAAACATGTTACATAACTTTGTTCATAGGCCCCAAAACCTACAAAAAATAAGCAGAAGATGCCCCAAACTTATTACAAAACATTTTTCATCGACCCTCAAAATTTAATACATTCTGCAGTTCACTTACCAATCTTGAATTCATCAACCACGTGAACATCATCACCATCTACCGTGTCATCAAAAACCTCAACCGCAAATAAAGGTTTCTGTCCGACCTCCATATCTTCATTGTTGATACTGACACTCTCCAAAATCTCACCGATTTCCATATCAGTCACTACAGCCCTCTCATCCCACTGTAATTCCAATACTTGTGTCGGTCTCGGTAAACAATACCTATCTGCAACTCTTGTATAACCAAGACATTTCACAATATTCATGAAATCTGCATTAGTAACTAACCAAAATGACCCTTCCGCGAATCTTTTCTTTTCAAGCATATATACATATCTCATTGGCTCACTGTAACCCAGCATCTTCATTACATTTTCTAATAGAAATCAATTGAAGAAATCTGGGTCCACGTAATTAAGATTGCTGATCTTACCGTGTTCATACATGTAATTTCGCATTTTGTGAAGAAAAATCCCACCATGATTCAGCTGGATCGTGAAATAAGTGGAGTTCTCTACTGAAAAGGGAAAAAATTACACAAGTCCAATCAGAGCAAATATGATTATCACAATACACGTCCCTACATACCCTTTACAAAATTTTGTCTATACATTCCATTTCGTGCAATGTTTGAAAACCCTACCCACCACGTTCATCACAAACATCAAAATCACAAAATCGAGAAACGCAATGGATTTAGTACTTTTTCATAACGATCCCAGCATTCAAGTACATGGGTTCCTCACAAATACTACGTTTTGTACAATTTTACTCTAACTATAACTAGCAAATGTAACACTTGCAAAAATGTACTATAGACGAGTTCGAGTAGTGATCCTCTCAGATGACATGCATATAAGTGGTCATTTTATAGCTGTCCATTTTGATAGAAAATTGGTAGTTTTTTATAGCCCATGAAACTGCCTATCTCCACCTATGAACGTAAAATGAAACCCATCAAATTAAAACATTTAATTACAAAGAGGAAAAGAGAGAGATAACAATTTCTTGATTTTACTAGTTTCTCTTTTGCAGGTTTAAATCTTTTAATTATTACTTTGGATCAATGTTTGTTTCTTGATCAATTAAATTTCTATGTGAAAATCATGAATTATAAAGATCTTGATATTATGGTTAATTATTTGCTTACAAAATCCTCCTCCACTGGAAATCCTCTGAACCATCTCCACTACCATCTATTCTCATCGTCGCTACCACCAAACCATCTCCACCCATGGCATCTTTACCATCATCATCTCTTAATTATTTGTGAAGAATCGAGAAATCTGACAAATTTATGGAAATAAACAATTTTTTCTTTTTATTTTATATGTGTTTTCGTCTATAACTTTACGTGAGACGAGGCTGAATGAAGGTGATGGTGGCAATTGCACAACTTTGTTGGCAATCGTGGTGGCAGAATTGGAGATTTCTTTGTCGTAACGACTGTGAATGTTATAAGTGGTGGTGAAGTTGATTTGGGATAACAGTATAATAATAAGGTTGTGTTTGAAACCAATTTTAAAGAAAATAGAATTTTTGGAATAGTAATTGATGAAAAAATGTGTGGTGGAAAAATGATAAAAAGTTTTGGATTTGTGTGCAATATTATTTTACTTGGAGAATGTGTGGTTGAAATGAAGAAAGAGAAAAAAAAATGAGAATGAGAATGATTTCCAAACAAGGGCTAAATGTTATAAGCGGTGGTGGTGTAACAATGAATGTTATAGGTTGGTAGGATCGACATTGACGGTGGTGTATAACACATTGTCTTATAACTTACAATTAATGGCATTGATGGTAGGTAATGGAGCGAAAACGAGAGTGAAGAAATATGTTTAACCCAATTTTACATAACGCAATACATTTTCTAATATAATTTTACAAAAAATAAAGTTATATCATAACATAATTGATATAAAAAAGATTAAAAATTAAGTATTGAATTAGTAAAGGTATTTTTTAATTGTTCCCGTGATACAAAATAGGTTAAATTGTATAACTTTGGTTCAAGAATGTTGAGATCTTAACGAAAATGTGTTAGCCCCTTAGGTTTTAGCCAATGAACTTGTAAGTGTTATGCCCTAAACTCAATCAATTTAAGTTGTAAACACTTTTA
>CAIGRN010141066.1:0-28389 GCA_903798345.1 Fraxinus anomala
CCAACTTTGTCCAAAGCAATAAACATCAATCCCATCATTGATCGAGCTATATAAGCTTGTTTTGTTGATTTTCATGACACAGTAGCTCCACCAATGGTAAATACATAATCACTAGTAGACTTAAAATCCTTCATGTTGAATATCCAATTTGTATCACAATATTTTTTCAATATCGCATGATATTTTGTGAAGTGTAATTCATATGTTAAGGTATATTTCAAATACCTAAAAATCCTTGTCAGTCTTCCAATGATCATGACTTGGATTACTTGTAAATCTACTAAATTTATTTGCAACAAACGCTATGGCCAGTCGTGTACAATTTGTAATATACATTAGACTACCTATAATTTAATGAATACTTTAATTGTGACACACATTCACCCATATTTTTGACTAAGTGTAAACTTGTGTCAATAGGAATTTTCGCAGGACTTTTCTCAAGTGCATTATACCTTTTAAGTATGCTCTCAATGTAGTGAAATTGGGAAAGTACAATTTCTTCCGATGTTCTGGAGATTTTAATCCCTAATATCACATCAGCCACACCCAAATCTTTCATATCAAAATGTTTCGTTAATATTCTCTTGATCAAATCATAATAAAGCACTGATAAACTCATTATCAACATGTCGTTTACATATAGACATACAATCATACAGGCTTTCGTTGTATGTTTTATATATACACACTTGTCGCATTTGTTTATCTTAAATCCATTAGACAACATCGTATTGTCAAACTTTTAGTGCCATTATTTAGGAATTTGTTTCAATCCGTGCATAACTTAACGAGTGTACAAACATTTTGTTTGTAATTAGGAGAGATGAACCTTTCTAGTTGTTTAATGTATATCTTCTTTTTTAACTCACCATTTAAGAATGTCGTTTTTACATCTTATGTAATGCCGTTGCAATTAACAATATTATCGAATTGATTCTAGTCACTGGTAAATAGGTATAAAAGAAGAAGTTTTTTATTTTGTCTATATCCATGGCAACCAATCTAGTTTTATATTTGTTAATGGACCCATCCAGTTTTAGTTTCTTTTTTAAAATCCGTTTACACTCTAAATGCTTATTTTTGAGAGGTAAATCAACAAACTCCCAAGTATGATTTTGCATTATAGAGTCTATCTCATTATTGATAACTTCTTTCCAATGCGATACTTCAGGTGTAGACATTGCTTCATCGAAAGTCTTTGGATCATTTTCTGCCATGTATGTTAGAAAACCTAGACCAAATGAAATTGATGTTTTAGCCCTTTTACTACGCCTTGGTTTTTTCTCATTTGAAGTGCCATTTGTAGTTTCATAAATTCTTTTATTTGAACTTGTATTTTCCTTGTCTTTTTATGGAAAAATATTCTCGAAGAACATTTTTTGATTTAATTATGGTTCCTTCATGTATATCTTGAATTGGGACTGCAATTTCTCATTCATCCGGAATTGGTTTTGAGGTTCCAAATATACTACGATGATATACTCGACGAATAGAACAAGTTAATCTATTTATTTTTTATAATTTGACTATCGGATCAAATCTGAATATTTGATTAAAGTTGACACAAAATCACTTTTCAAGTTTACACTAAAACAAAATTTTCAATCTTTAAACCAAATTCCAACACATCGTCTACGTGGCCGTAAGCTCAGTTTATCCTTTTCCCAACATTTTTTTTCACACAAAATAAGTTCAATCTATTTCTTCTCTCTTTGGATCTATATGCTTATGATGATATTTGAGAATCTTCCTTCGATTATTGATACTTTCGGACATGGCAACCTCAGCTTCAACGTCCATCCAAAATGTTATGTCTTGATTGAATACGAGAGTCATAGTTTGAAATGCTTGGTAGTTATTATGTTTCTCAAAGTGAATTGTCGAAGATGTAGCAAGTGAAGTCATTAAGATAGCCTTTCAAATTGCTATCCTGTACTGGACATTCAACCTGGAACCTAAATGTTGGTTTTTTGTTACTAGTGAACATTGTTGCACTTCAAATAGATTGGTTTGCATGTGAGGCGTGTTGAAGGTTTAATCAAAAGACTGAGGTGGTTGTGGTTGGCTTACAAGAATGATTATATTTGCAAGTGTACGCGTGCACATATATGAATGTGTACAGGCATTTGGTGTTTTATGACCATGCTACTGTCCGTCAAATTTCTTTTCAATCTGTATGAGAATATACGATCCCTCTACATGAGCAGGTTATGGATTGAATCTTCTGTTAATAGTTGTTGATACCTTTGCATCATTTGGAGATTTCACAGCTAGTGAATGTAGATTTTGCTGATTTCCGAGCTATTATGGCAAATGCAGGTTCTTCTTCACTGAGTTGAAGCAAATTATAAGGATTTCTTGAAGAATGAGCTGTAACAGATATGGGTTTGAGACATATAGGCATACAATGCTGCTATAAAAGATGCTCCTATTCAAGTTCTTCCTTCGACTTGATCACACCTATTTCGGGTGCTATATCTTATCTGTGCAGGATTTTGGCTTTGCATCATATGTTAAGTGTAGACTTGAGAAACAGAGATCCTACATTTTTTTAACAAAAGTGTGGATTGATGGAGTCAGATACTTGGTTATGCAGCGTACTAGTTCTTGATTAAATGCGTTACTTCTAACAGCAAACATGTCTTGAGTTTCAGACTCGTCATCATTCATTTATGAACATTGTTATGTAACATATATTTCATAGAAATTACAAGTCTAGTCTAAACATGAAGAGAATACATTGAAGCCTAAATCAATATAATTTTTCTGGTGAACATAAGGTTGCGTTTTATCCCATGGAAAAATCAAATTTTAAGCCCAAGAAATCATCTTATGGAAAGTTAATGGATGAGATTAGAGCGTGGAACTTTACAAAGATATGACTTGATGCAACTTGCACATCGGGCCTCAGTATGAGACATGCCCATGTAGGATGAAAGGTAGAGAAATTTTTGTTCACAAATATTCGTAACGTGTGGCCGTGGTAGTGGTCATTTCGTAGTTCTCAATGAAATTTCATATTTTACTCATAAATTTTCATTTTGTTTGAAGTTGTGATTGAACTTAAAAGATTTTTATGATTTAAACATTTCGTTTATATCCATTAGTTTGACGAACAAAAAAATGAAATGACATAATCTTATCAATTAGAACGTCAAATTGACTCTCATATCAAATTTTTGGTTAGTTTAACAATATAAATGGAACGACAATCTCTATTTGTATCCCATAAAAGATCTCCACCCCACCCAACTCCACCCCACCCCATTCCACCCCACCCTAAGGTTAAATCCCCCATTGAATGATAGAAACAAGGTGCATGTAACCAATAGAAACAAGGTGCATGTAACCACCACTTGATGAAAACCGCCAAAAGATCCTCCCCATATCAATTTCTGTGTGTTAAATTGCCCGACATCTTAAAATCCCAAAATGAACATCAACCTCACAATATTCTCTCCAAAAATCCTTCCAAGGAATCCTCTCCTCCACAAAACCCTTAAGGGCCTCTCTTTTTCTCTCCTTTCATTGCCAAAGCCTTATAATAAAACCACACAATTTGGAATCCAATATCAAGAAAAGACACGCACACTCGTCTCTTACCATAAAAACAATACACTTCCTTTGTTCATGTACGTGTAAACTAACATTCCATTCATTTACTTTGCTTCCCTCCCACAAAATCAACAAACCTTCATATAATCTTCAACCACCATAGAAAAATATTGGGAATAGAGTGTTTGTGTACGTATTTCTGTGTGTGTGTGTTTTTCATTCATGCAAAAAGAGTCCATGAAAATGAGTCCTCCACACAACTCCAATGAGCCTGAAGTGTGTTTTTCATTCATGCAAAAAGAGTCCATGACAATGCGTCCTCCACCCAACTCCAATGAGCCTGAACTAGAATCCAAGAAAGTTCGTATCCCAGAGAAGCCATTTCCAGTTGATGAAACAAAGAGAAAATCTGAAGAAGAAAACCAATCCAATGAAACAAAAACACCACCTCCACAAGTTTCTTCACGAAATATGTCAATAAAGTTGGAGGATACATGTACTGAGCCAGTGGTAGAGGACAGTGGACGTGAGAGACTAAAGAGACATCGTGTCGAGGTTGCAGGTCAGGTTTGGATCCCTGATATGTGGGGACAGGAAGATTTGCTCAAGGATTGGATAGATTGCACTGCGTTTGATGCCTCATTGAGGAATAACAATATCATGTCTGCAAGAGCTTCTTTGGTTGAAGAAGGAAGAAGAGCAAACTCAAGCAGATTGAGAATAGAGAATAGCTGTTAAGCAATTATTTTTGAGTTCATGAGCCCCTTTCCTCCTTTTGATGTGTTTCGACCAGAATTTGCATATCCCTATGCTTATATCATTAAAATAACAAATTTTAAGAGAATAATACATCATATATTTGATACATATTATTGCATAACATAGTTGATTTTTTGCTATTTTCTTTGGCTGCCTGACCTAAAAAAGGTGCTACCAAGTTACCCATATAATAGATGTTGATTCATTTTTTTTTTCTTCTTCTTAATTTCTCCACTTTCTAGTCCACAGTTGGGCAGGTAAGGTACATACGTTGAATAGACAAAATTGAAAAAGATAAAAGACTTAAATACGCCTTGAAACAGAATGAACTTAATGCATTGTAACACAATGCAAATGTTCATTGCATTATTAGCAAAGATACATCCATAGATACAGTAGAGTGAAGTGTATGATTACATCCAAAATATCTTATTGAGAAATTGTACATACATATTACAAAAGTTCCTCTTGTGAATTTTGTTTAAACGGCTGAAAATTACAAGGATGTGTATTTCTACAACACAGCAAAATAACTCACAAAAATGTCGGTGTATTACTGAGTGTAGAGCTATAATGGTAGCTTCTCGTTTCCAGACGAGGCATTTAGTTGCCATATCTTGACTGTTCCATCATCACTTGCAGAGGCAATAAGCGTATTTTCCTGTCAGAACAAGAAATTCAGCAGACATGAATGAAACTCACGAACATAAAAATTCCACAATGCTGAATAATTCATTCCACAGGCATTAAATGAGGTAACTATTGAATGCCAACAAAAGTTCAAAATAAAGCAAAGTGAACGCCAACAAAAGTTAAAAATAAAGTAAAGTGACTTCAGAGTTCCATTAATAGTACACGTCAATCAATTCAGAAGTAACCAACAATGCATGGTGTAATTTATTAACAAGTCTAATGTCTCGATCTGAATGTTCCAACTATATATAGATGCTGATGAAAGATCATATAAGGCAAATTTGCAGTGCATATCAAAAGGAAGGCACCTATACAGCAGCTTTTCCGGGGCTATCTGGGCTGCTGCGAAAACCTTTATTTTCTAGTCCTATTGTTCTGAGAGAATGAACTTAAACAATTGGCGAAAGTAATTTTTAGGTTTAGAAGATGAAATTTCTGGCTATCAATGGGTAAACAAGTACAAAAATACTCTGATAAAGATTATTTTCAAGATGTGATCTTTCTCTATATCTAAGCCCACCCCCAGATATATATTAATCAGTCATGCAGACTGAATTCAAAATTCGTATGCATGTAATATGCAAACTCTATCTGTCAATAAATTTACTGTGGAACACCACTGCACAGCATTACATCCATGTCATGAGCCTTCTCTTTCTTCAGAAGTAATTTGTAAGAAGGTTCATCAACCAGCAAACAGATACAAGTACCTTCTAATTATGAAACCAGGAAAATTCGTAACTCGTAAGGATAATTGTACAGACATTCAGGAGAATTAACATAATGAAACTGGTTTTCAATGACTTTAAGTACATGTATCAAAATTTCATTTATTTCGTTTTGATTTCTGGTTCTTGTGTTAAGTTTTTCAGATATTCTTAACCCCTTTCTTCCACCAAGGTTACATGCACAAACTTCTACTTTAGTTTTGTGTTTGTGGAATTTGGACATTGATTTTACTCACTCTACCCCATTTGGGGTTTAATTAATGTGGATTTCATTTATCAGGAAAAAAGGTGCAAGTGAAAACATGGTGATTTAAGAGATACTTTGGGGAACAAAAGTACTACAAGTTTTCAGATTGACTAGCAAGTACCATTATGCGGCAACAAACAGAGAAAATCCAGAGAGTAAACCCAAATATTCACTTACGTGATAATAATGAATAAAGCACAGCAAAATTACATATAACTCAACATAACAAGTTGTTGCAGGAGCTTACCCTGAATATCCAAGTTAACATTTTAACTAATGAAGCAACATAAAACATACGGAAGACTTTTGGAGCTTTCTCAACATACATACATATACAAAACTCAGATATACACGTGATACCAGAGTGCATAGACAAGAAAAGATGACAAATTATGTAACAGCAAACAAATCTAATAGTGCATAGAATCAACGACTAATGATTGTTGCATAAAGCAAGAGGGCGAGGAGATTATACATTCATCGGTTGCCCACTATAGCTCCATGAAAGAAAGAAGGCATTAAGAAAACAACAATTAGAAGAGGTGAATTTATACCAATCCACGTCACTCTCAACGAATAAACGGATGGCATCATCAGCTGCTCCACTGGCAATTATCCCTTCCCTGTAATGTCCATATGATTCAAAAGCGTATTACAAGCCCAGAATAATTTCTATGGATAAACATTGGCCAGAAAAGTTAAAAACCATCAAGCTGTGTGAATACATATTTAATAATAATAATAATAATAATAATAATAATAATAATAAATAAAATTGTGAAAGAATAGGTGAACAAGGTGAACGCATTTTGCTACCTTGAACAATGGACAGAAAAAATTGTCTGATCGTTATAACCAGAGAGTACAATGTGTCCTGACAAAAACAAAAGAATATGTATTATCAATTTGCATATTGGTGATTTTCAATTCAAACCAGACAACACAATTTTCATAAAAAAATCCCACAAACAAGGCGTTTTAACCCTCCGCATTTATACATTATAATTGCTTGATCTTACTTTCCTGATTAAAGCGACCAAATCTAGTAGTGAATTGAAACAAATGCATTTAATTATGGAAGACAAAAATATACTTTGAACTGCTAGTACACTATCATTAGATAAACTTGTGAAAAGAAAATAAGCAACTACCATAAAGTACTCAAATAAAAGTTAACGGTGCCATATCCTATAGATTCAGTTCCATGAGTAGCAAGTATTTTATCCAATCAAGCAACTGAAAAAGTATAAATTATGTTGCGATCAGATCAGAATAAAAGCATCAACATTTTAGAGTTTAATAATTCAATACGTCACATTTTCCTTGCATAGTGTGAAAAAAAAAAGGGGATTAGTAGTTGTTGAACCACCTCATCTAAAGGGTTAAGCTTTTAGAGATGGGGCAAATTTAATTTAAGTTTTGCCTTCAAAAGCGCCTCCTTGCATGCAAGCTAGACTGCTGGAGTCATTCTTTTAACAAAGTTTTGACACGTGCACAATTTTTATAAATGGGTAGTAGCGATACTTTATCCCAGAACCTTTATCTGCCCCAATACCAGTAGTAGACCCCAGTCTGCTCCAATAACAGTTGTAGACCCCAGATCCCAAAATTGGTTTGTACAGAAAATATAAAAAAGATAAACAAAGGGAATTTAATTGGTACGGCACTTCAAGTGAGGTAATGTACAAGGTTTTGAGCCTATGTGGTTTAACATTGAAAAGGGCTATGGATGGAGTAGATGGGAAGCAGAGTATCCATATAGCTGACCATTTATAAGTATTGAGAAAAGGGTTCATTAAGTTCAGTAGTTCAACATTATATAAGATCCTTCCAATTTACTCAATATGTTCTCCAACGCTTCTATATTTTTCTTCCCATTTTTTGTTAATGATCAAATCTAGTACTAAACTGTGAAAGATGCGTTTAAATATGCAGAATGAAAACAACATAATATACTATCATTAGACAATCTTGTGATGAAGGAAAAAGTAAGCTTTGTATCCAATTAAGCAATTAAACAAAGCATAACATTATAGTTCCCTTGCCTAGTGAAAAAATTAATATCAGACATACACAAGATATGCTGCAACCATCTAACTGTGCTACCCTTAATTTATCCTCTACTTGTGTCACCTCTACTTACTGACATAAATTTTCATTTCTTACTTTATCTATTCTATTCTGGCTACATAACCATCTTAGACCATCTTCAGTGCTGCACCAAAATTTGCACAATTTTGCACTAAATCTTGCACCAAATCTTACACCAAACTAAAATTCATATCCAACCATTACACCAAAAGTTGCACCAAATGAACAGTGTTTAATTATTTTCTTTTCTTTTTTTATTCTTCGTAATTTATTTTTTCGAAATATTATTTATTTATTTATTTTAGAAATACATAAATTACTAAATAAATAATTACGTTAAATTAAGGAAAATAATATTTTTCTTCCCATTTTTTGTTACTGACCAAATCTAGTACTAAACTGTGAAAGATGCGTTTAAATATGCAGAATGAAAACAACATAATATACTATCATTAGACAATCTTGTGATGAAGGAAAAAGTAAGCTTTGTATCGAATTAAGCAATTAAATAATGCATAACATTATAGTTCCCTTGCATAGTGAAAAAATTAATATCAGACATACACAAGATGTGCTGCAACCATCTAACTGTGCGACCCTTAATTTATCCTCTACTTGTGTCACCTCTACCTATTGACATAAATTTTCATTTCTTACTTTATCTATTCTATTCTGGCTACATAACCATTTTAGACCATCTCAAGTGTTGCACCAAAATTTGCACTATTTTGCACTAAATCTTGCACCAAATCTTACACCAAACTAAAATTCATCAACAACCATTACACCAAAAGTTGCACCAAATAAACAGTGTTTAATTATTTTCTTTTCTTTTTTTATTCTTAGTAATTTATTTATTTGAAATATTATTTATTTATTTATTTTAGAAATACATAAATTACTAAATAAATAATTACGTTAAATTACGGAAAATTATTAAATTCATTAATAAATATATTATTAAAACATAGTACAATTAGTAGAATCACTTCAAAAATGGTGCAAAGTGAAGAGTGTTGCACCATATTTGATGCAACACTATTCACTTTTGCACCAAAACACCAAAATGGTGCAAAATTTGGTGCACAAAAAGAGTTTTCTTTTATGGTTATTCCCTACATTTCAACTTTGCCTTCAGTCAACAATCTAACAAGACTTCAGTCATTAAAAAAANTTTTGCACCAAATTTTGGTGTTTTGGTGTCTCCATTGGAGATGCCCTTAGACCACAAAAATAGTTTTCTTTTATGGTTATTCCCTACATTTCAACTTTGCCTTCAGTCAACAATCTAACAAGACTTCAGTCATTAAAAAAAAAAATATATATATATATATATATATACTATTGCATTTTTCCCTTCTACTGAGAAAGAATTCATTTATCGGCTCACATTTCCATTTCTAAAAAGACTTCAGTTGGTATGCGCGCGCAATAGGACAATTTGGTGGTTTTTTTGTCTAACTTAATTCATCATTGTCATATAAACATTAAGAGGAACTACAAACCAAATATTCCATTGTCATTAGATCTATGCTCAATCAAAGCTCAGCCATCCTGAAACTTTAGTTTCATTATGAGTTGATCCTTTTACAGTTTCCTATTTATGTCTCCCCTTTAAATTTCCTCAATTGTCAGTCATTTGACAAGTTCTAAACAATAAAGCATGCAATCCTTGCATATAGGTGGATAAAATAAAGAGATTGTGAGCATTTCATCTTTCAAGACTGAAGTTTTGTTGTCAAGAATCTAGCTGCCAAAAGGTATATCCTTGAAAGAAAGCAAAAAATACATCTTATAATATGCAAAGATGGAGAATCAAACGAATAGGCTGATATGCAGCTCACCAAGGAGCATTTCCATCGGCCAACTGCATCCTCATAATGTCAGCACCCCATACCTTAACGGTAAGATCATCACTGCAAAATTAATTTGACTACATTACAAGTGTCTTCACAATAAACGTTCTTTGTCATGATTTAAAAAAATTTCTAAGACACTCTTTAACAATACCATTTATATATTAAATGTGAGTAAGCATTAAGGAGTGCTCTGCATACCTAGAGGAAACCATTTTGTCTCCATTGGCGCTAAAAGATAAAGCTCAGACTGTACATGTGTGTTCACTGAAAACACAGGAAACCATTTCTAAGAGAAAACACAGGAAACCATTTCTAAGAGACTTCGAAAATTAAGGAGAATCTCAATCAATTATTGAGCACAATCATACATTTAAAGCAATGTAAAAAATTTACAGGCTAGTGAAGCACAGTACATATGACCATGAAATGTCAACAAGCACCTGTCGGATTCACCTAAAGTTTGAACACAATGCCAATCATCACTGTCCCCATCCTCTGCCCAGACCTACAAGAGTTGGACGTGTCTTATTTAGCAATACCTGAGAAGTTAACCTAAACGGCGGGTATATTAATTATAATGTAAGCGGCCTGACAAACTTGAATATCTTAAACACCGTGACAATATTCCTTTTCGTTTTTCTATACATACCTTAATAGTGTTGTCGTAACTACAAGAGAACAAAATATCCATAGAGGGATGCCACTGGATCATTTTAACATCTTGAGTATGTCCTTGCAACACTGAAATGCAGTCAAACTCATTATGGGGTAATACTTCCCATATCCACACTGATTTGTCTCGTCCACAAGTTGCAAGAAGTGAGCCAGATGCATTCCAAGACACACTTTTTAACTTCATTTTCATGACCCGATGTAAATATATTCATATATTAGGACAATATGGAGTTGAGAATGTCCAACAACAAAGGAATAAATATTACAAATTGGATAACTCGACCACATATAAATCCACGAGATGATATCAAGATATAAAATCAAATACAGTACCTCTAAGGTCGAAATGCTTCCAAAATCACCCCCAAGATTTTCCCAGATAGCAGTGGTGGCATCAAAACTTGCTGTCGCCAACAATTTGCCCGAGGGCGACCAGGCACACGATCTAACAGTCCTAGTGTGCGTCTCATCCAAGACTGCCTTCAAAACAGCACTGTTAGGGGTAAGAAAAAAACAAATCAACCTCGCCCCTTTCCTACTACGTCCAACGCCTTTATAAAAGTCTATGATCTTCAATCCAGAACTTCAGGCAGTTTAAATCATTTAAGGCCTTAATTTGCAATTTATGTTGATCATAGAATAATCTTCTATTTTTATACTCAAGTCGACACGTCTCGATTTCGGCAGGTAAACAGAAGCTTGAATGAAGAGAAAATGAAACTTTTTTTGCTGGAAAGAGCCCGTGGCCTTCGAGTCGCTGAATTTCTCTCAGCTCGAATTTCTCATCGGCGAAGTTCATCGTTCTAATAAGTAGTAATATATAACTTAGGGTTTTAGGTGAGGATTTTACGGGTGCTTAGACCCTCGAAGATACACGCGCCTCCGCCACTGGTGTTGGGGAAAATGCCGTGGACCCGTGCTAGCCTGTGCTACTTAGACGAGCAATCGGGAAGAAAGTGTCGTATTGCATTAGGTGGGGTTAAATATCAATTAAGCCCCTGAAAGTCTTGGTCTTCTTACTTTGACCCCCCTTATTTATGAACTATTGTCAATTTTCCTCGTTGGTAATGAAATTTGACATTTTTTATTAATTTATTTAGCCCCTATTTATACACATTCTTTCAAATACATTATTTCAAAACTCATTTTCAATCACACATTCTTCAATAAAATAATATTTTTCATCAAATCAATAAATTTTCATTAATTTTTAATCATATATTTTCTATCATATTACTATTTAAAATACATTATTTCCTCAATAAGAATCATCAAACACACATATTATGCCAAATGAGACGCATTTGACCTTCAAATCTGTACAACTCAACTGTCAACAATTCTCATATACTTATGTGTTGAGGAGAGATGGTTTAGCAACCATTTGCATAGTCGAATATTGGAATATTAAGCTCCTCTCTAGTGACCTTTAATTTAAAAAAATGTGACCTTTAATTTAAAAAAATCATGTTTTGAATAGTATTTTTTTGAAAAATTTGTTATTAGAAAGTAAAAAAAAAATAAAAAAATAATTAAATTTACATGTAGAACATTGTTTGGACGTATGGTTGAAAATGAATATGAAAAATAAAATATTCGAAAATTAACTAAACTAAGCCGTGTCCATAACTTAAATCTTAATTTCCTTTAGTTGATAACATTTAAGTTGATAATTCTTATCAAAGAATAAATAAAATGTTATTATTCCTAGATTGACCAATCACAGATATGATGAAAATTGGAAGGTAGAAATTATTTTCAGAGGGATAGCCTTGGAGCTGACTGTGACCTAATAAATATTCTTTACATTGTTGCTGCTCTCGCAGAGCAAAGACACAGTAATTTCATCTCATCAATCAAATCTGTTTTGTTCCCTGATCTCTGCATCAGTAATATAAGTATCTATGTACACAAATAAAACTACAATGGACAGTCCCACCCTGCCTGTAATACATTTATCATTGTAAAAAATGCATAACTGAAGCTTTGGTTTTAGTTAGTCAGACTTTTCAATCTCTTTGAACCTTCGATCCCATTCTCGGGCATCGTAATCTTGCTCGTATAGATCCTTATCGGTACTGTAAACAATTCGATCCTGACCGATGAATGTTCTTTGAGCCATGTCTCGAGCGCTCAAAAGCTGATAGTGTGAAACAGAAATACATATTTGAAGATTAGGAGAGGTACTATTAGGAAAAGGAAAATGAATACAGTATGTTGAATGAACTTCAAGCCTGAATAATACAATGCCGAAAAGAAATAAACAAAAATCAAAGAACAAAGTACAATATAGCTTTCACATTAGAACGGAATCAGTGTTGCACTTAAAATATCTATTCTACAGTCTCGGCTTGTTAAGCATTCAACTGAGTACGACAAGTGTAAGCTGAGCATTCAAAGCGTGTTTTTAGAGAGTTTTAAAGTAAAATCTTTGAGAAGAATTCTGATGGCTCGTTCCAATTTGAATAGCATTATATGAATCAGAAAGACAATTGAATGATCATAGTTATGACTAATCCTTTTGTGTTTACCTTCCGCCTCAAAGAGAGATCCGGTGATTCAAGTGCACGCGAACGTTTTGCCCTGGCTTGATTTCTTTTATCGATATCTGCATTTGTCTTTTGAACAAAAAACCATCGAACCAAAGGAATTGCAAAGAAAGAGCCAGCATAGATCTGCAAGGTTAAAGCCAGAACTTCAGAAATGTGCAAATGAAAAGTTTTCCCTTCTATAGGACTTGCAGATAAGTACCTACTTTCACAAGTTATGGTTAATGATAAAACTAAGGATGTTTAAGCACACGTGTTATGGAGTTAAATCATCATAGTTTATACAAGTACCATGAAAATTTCTTCTGACAACTTAGCTGTAACGTGTAAGTAACTGATTCTAAAATAAATGAACCACTTAAAAACATGACAAGAAATGAAAAGATGATTTATTAGAAGACCCAGAGAGATACTGTTGAAGACTATTTAAATGATACGTATGTGATCCTATCTAAAAGCTTAAGCTTTCAAGCCAAGTGGTTCAACATGATATCAAGTAAAAAAGATATTGGACTTGAGTCTCGCTGCCACCCATTTAATTGAATTGTGCAATTCTTTCTTTTTAAAAAGAAAGATCAAGTGAATTGTGCACATTTTAAGACTTTGATCAGGAAAAGTGAACCGTGCTCACAGGTGAATGAGCGTGTTGAAGACTATTTAAATGAAATATATGCGATTCTATCTAGTTGCTATATCTAACAGCTTAAGCTTTTAGATCAAGTGGTTTATGGATACCTTCCCATGCCTCTTCAAAACACTAAATGCAACAATAAATGGAAAAATAGCAAAAAGGCATGCTTATGCTAAATGAAGAAATTAGCCTAGCAGTTTTCACCTGCACTGAAACACTCAGTTCTTCTTAGCTTTGTGGTTCAAGCAAAGAGTACAATATCAAAAATTCAAATTAAATGGCATAGCTTGCAATTAAATTCAGGTTTTAGGAAGAGCAACGCAATTATGCATTAGGACTTTGAGTTCATACCTGAAGTAAGGGAAATACGTCGGACACAAATGATATGAACCCACTTGGACTTCTTGTCATGTTCCTTCGAGTTATCAGTCAAGCAGAGAGGTCAACAAAAAATAGTGAAAAAAATATTAAACAGAAACTAGTGCTAGTTTAATCGTACTTCAACATGGTACTGAGAATTATAACACCAAATAGATTAAGCCCGCCCAGACCAATCACCATTGCCCTCTCTGAAGCACTAGTTTTGCTGCAGAACCAAGTTCTCACGTTATATAACCAAGATGCACGAAACTAACCAAATTAAAAATGAAAAATAAAAAGAATACCTGAATTGCCATTTCTTTTCCTTGAAAAACTTTTCAACTCCTCCCACCCAATCAGCCCATCTTCTTCCAACATATTCCTTCTGTCTACTCCTCTGTGGAGCAGCAGTGCGTTGTAGTGATGGAAAACGGTACAAAATATTCCCCTGCAAGAAAAGCAGTTTAGTCAACAGGGAAAAAGGAAAAATCAAATGAAGAAAATGGTAGCAGAAAGTTAGGTATATTGAAATTTTACGTGGGATATAAATAGAAGGAACCAATCCCACATAAAAAAAGAATGCTGCATTGTAAAGCATAAAGCTTTTAAAATTGAAAAGATCAAACAAAGAGATGAAATTCATTTTGAAAAGAAACCACCTAGAAGAGTGTAAAGATAAAAAAAAATTAAAAAACAAAAGAAATTTGGCAGAAGCCGGGAAGAATTTGGTGTATCGGAGGAATCATATGAGAAACCCTAAATGGTTCTCAATCAAATTAGAAAGCTCGTGATAACTTGAGAATAACTATACAAGGTATACAATCATATATTATACCGCTAGCTGAGTTCCAAAAGCAAAAGGAGAAATGAATATTCTGCCACCTGTTGATTAAAGAAGTTTCTTCAGCCATCACAAAGGGGATTTTCCTTTGACCATCCTATGGAAACTCTGCTAATTTCCAAAAATGAGCCCACTTTAATAGTTTAGGCTTCTCTCTCTTGTTCCTGTTCTACTATGTTCGTAAAAATTAAATCTTCAATGAGTATAGAATATCTGGAGAGCTGATACTGATTTCTATTAGCAGAGTGGGAGCATTTAAATGTCTCTACCACATTCACTGCAGTTCATGTTAAACACTAATGTACCATAAATGCCTAAGACTTGTAACTTATAAATATTAGTACCACGTAGAAAGAACTGATACTATTTCTACATAAGAGAGAATGATTTTTGCCATAATGGGCAATGCACGGCAAACTTTGTATATAAAGTGCCAAAAAATTCACACCTTGAGGTTTTTTCTAAGGTGCGCCTCAGATCCGCCTTATTAAACAATGTATCATGTGTTAAGTTAGGCCCAGTTTTTAATTAATATAGCAAACAAACATAAAAACAAACACATGTCAGTTTAAAGCTTTGAGCTTCCAAATATTCAGACTTCTTCAGGTTTTATGTAACTAAAGATATTTGAAGAAAACTGAATCATATAAATAAAAGTATGCACTAAGTGAAACTTCTTTCGTGTCCACCAAGTCAAAGAAACCAAACCTCGTCGTCTATATCTGGCTGACCATCAAATCTTAGAAGCACAGGTAATATATACGAGTCATCATCCTGGAAATATTCATAAAAAGCATGATTACTAGAAAGACTGACGTACATTTAATTGCTCAAAGGAAGAAAAAAATCTAAGAATGACTCTGCATGCAAGCGTATGCACAAAATAAGCACAACCACAACCACACACTATATATTCAGATATTGGGACGGGTAGAATTAAGCACATGTTTTGGGTGTGATATACCATGAATATCAAAACTATTTAAACAAAGGAAACAAGCCCAGGCTAAATATAATGAAGACAAACCATCCGAGGAAAAGTTAAGATTTGATTTTCCATCAATTACACTAAACCAAATTGCACACATTTTCCGGCACCTCTCAGAACAAGCACTAAATGCTGCAAAATCCAAAAGTTACCCGTGCTTTCAACCCGCAAAAGCAAATTAATAACAAGATTTCATTCAGCTGTATATGTCAAGTGTTAGTTACCGTGTTTTCAGCAGTCCCTACGTCAAGATATGGCGCAAGTTCTTCAGCTGTGACAACGCCACCATTTGATGCTATATATTGTCCAATCTGCAGAAACATTTTAGTGAAAAAGTTACTGTAAAAACTAGTTGTTTATTTTGACAAGCATCGCACTCGAGTTGATTATACATAAGACATAAATCAAAGAGGATATACTGAGGAAGAACTAACAGGATGACCTGCCAGAGAAATAAAATGCATCCAACATTACGTATCACACTAATCATAATTCATCTTAGGGATAAAAGTTCAATTGACATCCAACTTCCAAGAACACTGTCTGAGGTAGCAAACACCAGAGTTTTGTGCTATATATTGTCCAATGCCGCAGTCTTAATTGTTCAAAGGATTACCTGAGGGAAATGAGATTGGTATATAACCAAATGTTGCACTGCCTCAACAACGTGGGAGAAATACCAAAAAAATTCTCTTTGACAGAACTCATGATTAATCATCTAGTCAAAGTTTATGACTGAGCTCCAGGATTAATTCTATATAGAGGGTGAAGGAGAGTAGAAGAGTTTGACAGCATACCCAGCTACAAATTCCATCAAACTGGTCCAAAAATTGGATATTCCATGTAAAACACAAGTAAAAATTGAGAACTAATAGTCATAGCTTCAACTGAGGCCAAGTCCCTGAAGGTGTACCTTCTTCATAAATTTATGAATACTTCAATAGCTAAAGTTTCAATAACTATAATCTGAAAAGGTGTCAAAAGTTGGCCTCTTATTGAAGGTGGATTTCAGCTTTCAAGTAGCTAAAAATTAAGTATGTCACACATGGCAAAGACATCGAAACTAGTATACTGATTTGATATGCACGAGGAATTTGCAAAATACTTTAAGGATCGACAGAACGAAAGGATATAGCGAACAGAAGGATATTTTAAATTCAAAACATCAAAAGTAACAGACCACTCAAATCAGAGCTCAATTATTACCAACTTCCACCTCTCTTCTTCGATACCTTGATTTGGATCACCGTCCCCAAATACAACGGAGAAGACCTGCAAAACAGGATGTAGTTAGTAGGAAGACAACCAGAAACACATAATGTGAAGTTAGAATTTGCGACTTACAGATTCAATGAAGTTCATCCCGCCACCATCTTCTCTTACTCGTCGCCTCCTGTAATAATACGGATCCCAATACCTGAAAAAATGATTGTACCAGGCAAGGTAAGAAAAGACCTCTTGTACTTCTCCACGTCAGACAAAAGTACAAGAATATGCCAGCATCGCTTCTAACCGAATCAGGTCACAAAACCTTGTTTGACAGAAGCTCCAAACTTGACCCAGCTAGAGGAAATATGGTGCTAGCTTGTATTAACGAGGTTGAGAATCTTTCATTCTCTCAAAGTCATATAAAAAAGAAGAAAAGTTTTGTTTCCAAAATAGTGTGATTTTGGTGCTCTGAAAAATATCGGACACAACAAGGTTGAACCAAATAATCAATGGTATCATGTACTAGACATCATAAACCACAGAAAACTTCCACATAAGTTCTCCGAAAACTAAACAACATTCTAGCAGGCCATTATGCATGAATGTAACATAACATTAACAATTTTTTTATTTAAAAAATCTGCTATGTCAACACTTAACATATTTTTAGCAAACTGTCCACTTTTAACCAATAAAGAAGATATTAAATTTCAACTTCTTACAGGATAAAAGTCGAGATTTATATGCCTTGATGAGGATATCATCATATCACCACTTCAAGTAACTAAAACCAAATCAACTAGCAAAGATTCCAACCATGACATCCAGATCCTTACAAGTCCACTCAAATTTTATCTGTTCCCTCTTATGTTTTCATGACTCCAGAATTAGAATTACCAGAACAAATCAGTTGGACTCAAGTAAAACGTGAAGCCTGTATCATAAGATCTTCCTCGCCTTCCACGATTGTCCTCTTCACTGTTGCAAATAGAAGAAATAGGAAGAAATTAATATTTGCAAATTGATACATAAGAGTGAATAGAATGCAGTTAATTTATTATAGACATGAAATGCTTATGCAGTGTCGAAAAGTTATACCGACTACTTGAGAGAATAGCAATTATTGTGGTATAAACAAGCACAATAGAAGCAATAAGTGCAGTCCCGAAGGAGACCCTCACTACATACTCAGTAGCCATCTGTCACAAAAATAAGGGATCATTTTAATCAAAACATACAAGCTTGAATCAACATCCCATACTCTGCAAATAAATGCCCATACCTTGGCCTTCTCAAACAAAGGTTCAATTTTTATCTTAAAAGACTTCGCTGAGAGCTTTGATCGATAATCCTTAGGAAAAACATACAATATATCACCTTCATCCGAAACCTGTTAAATAGCACTACAATATTGAAACGGCCAAAAAAGAATCTAAAATTCAAAATTTCATGTAGCATGCTGCACGTTATAATTATTAGTTTTCTTACATTTGCAAACCAAAATTCAAAATTAAAAAATGAATTTGACTTCACATTGATGAAATAATTGCTTAATAGGCGCGAAAGAATGACCTCTAAGAACCCATTAGTATCGGCAGCGAGAGCTTGCAGGGCCTTCTGAGCTTCATTCAACTTGAGCCCGGCCTTGCTTGCCACGTCACCAATTGTAACCCTCCTTCCAAGCGAATCAATGGCATCCATGGCCCGCTTCCGCATCTCCGATGGCAATTTATCACTCTCGACGATGCCTCCGGGCTTAATTGCTGACGTAGTAACATCAATACCACTACTGCTGCTAGCCCTAATCAAAACAACTGAATTACGTCTACCACGGCACTGGTATTTTACACTTGCGGGGAGAAAAAGAGGTGGCAAATAGTGGAGTTGAGGGGGTTTGAGTGCTTTATGGGAGAGGGTTAAAGAATGGGTTTTGGGGGTCACGGTTAAGAAATATGTGGATATTGATGCCATTTCTTGGTTCTGTAGAAGATCTTCAAATCTCTTTTTTTCCAATTTCAATTCAGGTTTTAGCCATGAACAAAAAATATACTCACGAATCTGAAATCGTGAGTTTTGAAGAAAAAATAGCGATTTTTGGAATTAATTTAACGGCTTGTTTCTTGCTCTGAACTGAAAAGTTTTGCTTGGTGCAGAAGATGCTTGCTGAAGAACAGAAGAAAGAAATGGGGGTAGCGGGAGGATGACGCCTGTGCAATGACATTATTACCCTTCATGACTCCGATATTTGACTGATCTTGACCGGGCTAGATTTCTTGTCGCCGATTTTCTTCTTCTGTCCCTCCTCCCATGGTGTATACTGTGGGCGAGCTTGGAGAATTGAAAGGTTAAAATGGGGATTCCAAGCCCCCGTTCGAACATTAAAATTTTTATTATCATTCTTCTACTCATTTTCAACTATACATTTTTCAATAAAATAATATTTTTCATCACATCAATAACTTTTCCTTACTTTTTAACCACATATTTCACATCATATCACTATTTAAAATACATTCATTCCCCAATAATATCCATCATACATTCTTTCCACGATTCCAAGCCCCCGTTCGAACATTAAAATTTTTATTATCATTCTTCTACTCATTTTCAACTACACATTTTTCAATAAAATAATATTTTTCATCACATCAATAACTTTTCTTTCTTTTTCTACCGCACATTTTCCATCAATTTACTATTACAAAATACATTCTTCTAAAATAATGTGGTTCAAACATACCTTTAATAAAGAGAAATATGTCATTGATCTTTCTCATACGTTTATTTATTTTTTAGTTAGTTTAGTTTTGATAAAAATAATTTTTTTAGCAAATTTTGATAAAAGTTATTAATACTATAAAATATTTGGTTAAAAATTAGTTTAAAAAAAAATTAAAAATTTGGGATCTTATTTGATCATTGTTAGCATAGACCGAGCATATCTCAAGGACTTGTTTAGCNAAAAAAAAATTAAAAATTTGGGATCTTATTTGATCATTGTTAGCATAGACCGAGCATATCTCAAGGACTTGTTTAGCATGATTAAGCTAGGGAGTCCTCGAGAATGATGGTGTGCTCAGGAGTTACCCAGACGACTAATATCCTACTATCATGATATTTGGTTACGACCATCCTCTGGAGTAGTCCTTGGCATATTTTGACCACCCAAAGACATAGCGTCCTCGAACACTTTACTTTAAATTTAAAGACCTTCCTACTTAAAACACAAAATGATCCTACTATCTAAGGATTCTAAACCTATCTAAATATCTCAATCTGAGACTCTTACATCTAGGAGGACTTTATATCAATAAATATTATAGTTGTATTATAATTAGACCTACAATTATAGTGCAATTCCAACACTCATCTCAGGTTTAACTCTTAAGGACAAGGATATTCAACTAATCCAATCATATCGAGAGTCCACTACTACCTCTATCAATACAAAGTTTTTGTTCATTATTCAGGTACGCTTTAATATAATTTTCAAGTTTATAGTCTCAAGCAAAAATTCTCCCTCCAACTTAAGTATCGAAGTGGCGACGATGACACACCTTGACGCTTTTATTTCAAGTATCGGAAGACTTTGTTAGTGCTCATCATCAATCATCAAACTCGAGAATTCGCAGGTGCATATTTTTGGTAGTATCATTCGCAACGTCTGTGGAAAGCGCTACCAAAAGCCTTGGTTAATACACATTCAGGTCTTCCTCCAGCAAGCTCATCCGCTCCAAACCCACCTCCTATTGTAGATCTCCCAATTCACCAAGAAGAATCATCAAAAATACCAACTCCCCAACCAGTAGTAACTGCTGGAGCATTTAAAGAACTCCGCCAACAAGTTGCCACACTGACTCAATTTCTAAGTCAAAGAAATTCTCATCTGGCATCGGCACCACATGAGGTTTCATGACCAATGCTAGAGCTCGGGTCACTAGCAACATCCATGATAATGGTAGATCGAGGCCTCGGGCGCACCTCCAGTATCCTTGACCTCGAGATTGGTTACATGAACTCAGGCGAACTCATAAGGATCATATAAGATGGGATTACCTCTGGTCTACTGCAGAATACCCAGGTAACAACAAAATTTACCCCTAACACTCCATTCACACCTGAAGTACTCTCGTATCCATTTTAGAAAAGGTTCAAGTTCCCCCACATAAAGGAGTATGGATAGAACCAGTGACCTTATCAATCACCTCAACGTATATACAGATGTCATGAACTTACAAGTCACACCAGACCCAGTGAAATGTAAGGCCTTTCCTCAAACTCTGACTAATGCCATCGGGACCGGTTCGCTACATTAGAGCCCAATTCTATAGCCTCATTCCCGGACTTGGCCAATAAATTCTCTCTTTATTTTTTTGCAAATAGTAAGCACATAAGGAAGACTGCCGCCTCCCTCATGCAACTCTGCCAATGGCCGAATGAGACCTTACGAAAATTTATAACAAGATTTAATAAAGAAAGACTATAGATACTCGACCTTCACATTATAGCAATTGTCTTATGTTTAACATATGCAATAAGGTGTGAAGCTTTCAAGATGTCTCTATCTAAGACCTTGCCAAAATCGGTGACTGAGCTCCTCACATGGGGAGAAAAATACATCAACATGGAGGAAACAATGAAACTAGCCCAACCTCTGAGAAGCCAGAACATAAGAGGCCACATGAGTCAAATCCACGACAAGATCATGCTCAGGGTAAGCAGAGACAAGAAATACCACCTACACCATTTACTCGTTTGAATGCCTCTAGGACCAACATATTGATGGAGATCAAGGATATGAAAGAGCTTAAATACCTCCCAGGTTGCGATCTCCCCCTGAAATTAGGGATAAGAGCAAATATTGTGACTACCATTGTGTTCATAGGCATACCACGGAAGACTACATATCATTACAGCGAGAGATCGAAGCAATGATAAAAAGTAGATTTCTAAAGGTGTACGTTAGGCACGATAAGTGTCCCAAGAGTAACCACAACAAAGGATAGATTCCAGAATCCAGGGGAGGTAACCAACCAACGGAAAGTACTATCAATATTATAGTCAGGGAGATAGCTTAGGGAGGAGATTCAAATAGCGGGCATTAGCAATATGCTCGACAATACAATTCAACTCCAAAGACAGCCCTTTAGATCATGGAAGACATTACCTTTGGATCAAATGACATGGAAGGTATATCATCTCCTTATGATGATGCCTTAGCCATATCTGTCATCATCGCTAACTTTGAAGTAAGAAGAATCTTGGTTGACAATGGGAGTGCAGCCAATATACTATCTCATGAGGCCTTCACAAAGATGGGTATTTTCACCAATCAGCTCAAGGCGGTCAAGACCCTACTCCAGGGGTTTGAGGGTGGAACAATCATCCCGAAAAGAGCTATCGATCTTCCCCTCACTATGGGCTCAAATCAGAGGCAGGTGACGAAAATTACACATTTTCAGGTAGTTCATGCTTTGATGGCTTACAATACCATCATCAAGAGACCAATACTCAATAAGATTAAAGCTATTGTATCCACCTTGCTATGAAGTTTGCGCCAGATCTTTGAAAGTTGTGGTCCATAAACTCAATGTTAGACCACGAGCCACCCCAAAGGAAGAGGTCATACGTGAGGAGATCAGTAAACTTCTCATTGTTCAGTTCATTCAGGAAGTTCAATACCCCGATTGGCTCACCAATGTTGTTCTCGTCAAGAAAGCTAACAGCAAATGGAAAGTTTGTATTGACTTCACAAATCTTAACAAAGCGTACCCTAAAGACAACTATTCCCTATCTCGGATCAACAACTTTGTAAACAGCACATTGGGCCATAAATTGTATAGTTTTCTTGATGCGTTCTATGGCTATCATCATATCAGGATCAAGAGAAAACACCTTTCATAGCTGACTTTGCCATATATTGCTACAAGGTCATGTCGTTTGGTTTGAAAACTACAGAGGCAACATATCAAAGACTCGTTAACAAGGTTTTTGCTGATTTGATTGGGAAAAATATTAAGGCCTATGTAGATGACATGATAGTCAAGAGTAAATAGGTGGATCAACATGTCACCAACCAAGGTATTCACCACCATTCGAAGGTATAAGATAAAATTAAACCTGGCAAAATGCGTCTTTAGGGTGGCCTCGAGTAAATTCTTGAGCTTCATGATTACACATAGGAGAATCGAAGTCAATCCAGATAAGATACAATCCTTAACATCCATGAAGCCACCTAGGAATAAGAAAGATGTACAACCTCAAGGGTACGTCGGGGAGGCAAGACTTGAGGAGACGACGACTGTTGGCTTGGTAGTTGGGGGCTCGAGATGTCCGATAGGGGTCGCGAGGTCTCACCAGGGCCCCTAATCAATTGCTCGGGTTGTGAGACCTTGGGCCTTTTTTTCCTCTTCATTAGGGCAGGAGCTTTGGTCTTTGTGTTCACGTATTTGCGCAAGGCAGAAGGATCAAAAGATATGTCTGCAAAAATAAACAAGTTATTAGATCGATCACAACGTCGAGGAAAGGGAAATGAAAAGACTATAAAAGAAAACCTTACACTCGACGCCTCTCACATCCACAAGGTCTAATACTTCGTCCCCAATGAGGGCTTCCATGTTTGACACCAAAGGATCAAGCTCCTCGAGCATCTTCCTATCTCACTCTATCGACTTAAAGTAGGCCTGGTCCTCACAATTGAATCGTCACTGGCCCTACGGGGATCAAGGCTAGAAGGGAAGGTCGGGGTCTCGAGCTACTGTATAAAACCACATATCCTTCCACTATTTTAATAAACTAGGCATGGTCGGGACCCTATACCTACCTCGGGTCGATAAGTAGGCAAAACATGTGAATTGGGAGAGTTGCTTGAGCTCGAACACCATTCAACAGAGGTCAAGGTACGACATGATGCCGAGGTATCTACAGGCTATAAGGAAATAAATAAGCATCCTCCATACGTTGGGTACTAATTGCCCTAGGCACATGGAGTGCTCGACCAACAAACGTATGAAAAAATGGTGCAATGATCACCTAAACCCAGCCTTAGAGTATCCCTAAAAATAACAAGCTTTCCTTCCTGAGCCTGCATCATCCTATCCTTAGGGTTAAGAGACCTAATGTCGTAATTGGGTATTAGCCTGAACTCTCTAGCAGCCGCCATTGCTAGGTATTCCTTAAACCTACAATTCTTGTCAGAAAACTTAAACTCGATGTTACTCTGGTATCTAGGTTGGGCATTAAGAGGGATCGCCATTGGAATGATCGATATTCCTAAGTCATCACTACTATTCAAGCTACCAGAACCCCGCTCACTCTCACTGCTCGACACCACTCTTAATTGAAACTAAGAAAATAATTTAAGGTCTTGAGCCTTACCTTAAAAATTATCCGACGCCCAAAAGAATTTATAAGGAATTTGCTCGAGCTCGATCTCGTAGTAAAAGATTTACAGCAAGTGACAAGTGAAAAATGAAAGGTAAAATGAATATTTAAAGGCTTGGTAATTGAAGGCCAAAGGTCGTTATCTAGACCGTTGGATCATGCCACGTGTCACACATTTAGGGAGATCTCCCCACTATCTGTCCCGACCACTAATAAAAGCCCCACCACTCCTAAAATTCAAAAAACCGTTCCACGCTATGTGCACCCTTTCCTAAAATCCCTAGCTTTAGAAACAAGTTATAGCCTCACACATAACTTCTCTTTCTAACTTAAGCATCTGAGGGACGACTATGATATATCTCGATGCCTTGTTTAAGGGACCAGAAGGCTTTGTTCGTGCTCATCATCAATCATCAAACTCGAAAATTCATAAGTGCATATTTTTGGTAGCATGAGGATCAATTTAGGAACTCTACTTATGTAGTAGACGAAAATGCTCTGTAGGATTTGAACGAGAACATCAGATTTAGGAGACTCATGCGCTAGCAATTTCTCACACTTGGCCCTTTTCACCAAGAAGGAATTCTAAGATTGGCACATGCCTAAATTTTCATTAGATTTGTTCCTGAAATTTTGTTTGCAGCAAGATGGATCGCTCATATACCTTTACTATATTGCAGCAAGATGGATCGCTCATATACCTTTACTATATTGATATTCATAAAGCCCCTATTTGGTGGCTTTTAATTTATTTTTCATTCTCATTTTTAACCATACATTTACACAATAAAATATTTTACACGTAAATTCAAAACTTTTTTGTACTTCTATACTATTCAAAACATAGATTTTTAAGTTTAAAGACCAAGGGCAAAACAATAAATCAAAGAGAAGAAGAAAACTTAAGATGATTATCAAATTCTGGGATCACCATAAGTTTAGCTGCAGCTTATGCTCTGTCATGGATGTTGGTACAACAAAATTTAGGGTTCAATACAACAAAATTTAGGGATCAAAGAAGGTTTGTAGACTTCATTAGTGTTGCAATATTTTTTAAAAGTTTTAAACTTTCACAAAAAATACTCCCTCCATCCCATAAAGATAATTATATTTTCATTTCTCGTAAGTTCCAAATTGTAATCCAGTATCTTATTTGAAAGTGTAGTTAATATATTAGTTTCTTAATATGCCCATATTTAATATGTTTTGTTATCACAAATATAAACAACTTCCTTATTCAATTGTAGTTGGAACAATAATTTAAAAAAAAAACATTTCACCTTCCATGATATTTATTCATTTGTATTTGTATTAGATGACTTTGAAATGTTAATTACCTTAATTGTTGCATTAAACAATGACTAGTACCAAAAATAGTTTAATTATCTTGAATATTGCATGAATAATTAATTACCTTGAATATTGATTACATTAATGTAGGGGTATATTAGGAAAAATGATAGTAAAATTTATTATTCCAACTACATTAACTAATTTTTTTTAATCTATGTGAAAAAAGAAATAGGACTATCTTTATAGGACAAAGAGAGTATTAATTTTAATTGGTATAATTCTCATTATTGTGGGGATTAAGTTTTACACTATGAAAAGATAGGAGATTAAGTAATTTGCATACAACTTGAGTTACAACTAGAAAACACAAGTTAAAGAATTATTCTCCTATATACATGTCATATTATATTCTTATATTTTGACAACTCGATAAATGTTCGTTCTTTATTTTCCTGCAATCGTGCACAATGAAAAAGAACCGATTGTAACCCATATAGATTTTATCTTGGAGCCGTATAGTGCCGAAAGTACCGGCACGAAGAGGAGGCAACATGACTTTAGAACAGTGTTGTGACTCTATATGGTTTACTTTCCTAACCCTCTTCTTATGTTTATAGTATTGTTAAATTATATTACTTATATTTATGTTTAAAATTGTTATGTTAATTTATTTATACACAAATCGCCCATTTTTTCCAACAATCTAAAGTCGAGTGTGTGATTTGTGTGTAGATGACTAGTTTTATGATCTTGAACTAGTAAAATTGAATAATTTCTTATTCTCTCATATTGAGATTTATGTAGAAGGTTACCTCAATGTTTTAACATTATTTACTAAAATCTCTTGAGTAATCACGTAAATATAATACAATATGTCTAAAGAACAATGTTCTACATAGAGGAATGGAAGAGAGGCACCATTCCAAATGCAACACAATATTGTAGAATAATTCCACTGTCTTGCAATTTCTTGCTTTTTTACCCGAATAATCTCATTCTAAGGGAAAGATCAACATTTTTCGCTAATAGAAAAAGGGTTACAATGCTTATTGCAATGTAAATTCAAGGACTGGTAAACCATATAATTCTTACATTAGAGTGTGCATTAAACTTTTGAGTCTAAATTTATTGGGTGTCAACTGAATTTGTATAACATTGTTTATCCGTGTAAAAATTGTATTTAATGGTGTTGGGTATTGATACCCAATAAATTTGGGCGATGATGCTAAATCAATTTTATTGGATTATACTTCATAGGTCTCAGCCGATGAGTGAAGTGAAATATCGACACCACAATTAATCAGACTGACCCTACAACCTATTTTGGACCATTGGAAGCAGTCTAATTAATTAGAGTAGCTCATGGCCCGACCCATTAACTTGGATGGCTTTTTTGGTTGACAACCCATTAATTCTACGTATTGGGTCTTATTCTTTCTAACCTAAAAACCAAAGTAAATCCCTACCTATATATATCTTTTTGCCCCATTACTGGGTGCGTGTGAATGTTGTTGGCAACCGAGTGAAGAGAGAAAAAGGCGTCCATTGGCTTTGTGCTTCTTGGCTTTGGCTTTGTGCTTAACTCTACCTTGTCTTCTCCTTCTTCTTTGCCTTTGTGGCTGAATCTTTGATGATACAACATCTTCTACATCGAGCCCTTTGTAGGCTACCGAGAGTAACCAATTTGGGTGTAGGTTTGGAGGATTCTGTTGGTTCTTTGTGGTGTCGATTGAAGAAAACTGAGCTCGGTTCTTGGTGGTGATTGGAGCACAATAATCAATAATTGGTATCAGAGCGGGTTTTGGTGGTGGTTTTCGGGCAAAAATACAACCAGAAACAGGTACAAAAATCGGCAAAAATCTGTTGAAAAAATCTATCCAAAATTCTTCAAGAAATCCGAACCTGTAACTTTGAATTCTGGCCAAACTAGTGGCCATTTGAAGAATCTAAGAATCTATGACCGACGGCGACGACGCATGACGAATTCGGCGAGGCTTGTGGCAGCGTGTGGGCCGTTTTTCGACAATGTGGTCTTAAGACAGAATTTTGTCAACGACGATATGGACCCTACGGTATTATCGGATTTGAGGTTCGGGCAAAACGATGAAAGTTAGATGATTTTTCCCTTGGCAGTCCGGGTACCGATTGTTTTTTTGTGTTGCCGGGGTTGCTGGAGATTTTCAGACGAATAGTTGCGGTCCTAAAGTGGTGAATTCGCAACTTTCAATATTTACGAACCTTCAGACGTGGTCCGCTCGGTATCGTATTTTTTGCATTTTATTATTACAGTTATCGTTATCGTGTAGAGTAACGATTTATTTTTCACATTAGAAGTCATATGTTGGGTGACGTTAGGTTTGAGATTACCGTGAAGGGGTAATCATTGCCTGTTGCTAGACTTAAGAATTACTTGTTAATTATTTGACTTGAATTCTATGTGAATTAGTTGTCAATTAAATTTTTTTATTATTAGAATTGCATGTGACCTTAGAAAAGTTTACTTGACTATTCTGTGTGAATTGTGT
>CAIGRN010141084.1:0-14686 GCA_903798345.1 Fraxinus anomala
CCACTGAAAAAGAAAGAGAAGGTTCCCTCAAAACATCAGATAGAGAATCCTACCCGGCCCAGCTATCATAATAAAGTTGACATTTTAAGATAAAACACGTGTCTAAGTATCAATATTGATTAAGCATTAACGAGTGATTTGATCGGTTTAAAGCTTAAATGAACATGAATTTAAAGATTAATGATATCGAACGAACCACTATCTTTCGTAAACATGTTAATGGATAATCTCACGTTAAATAAAGATGAAATACATATACAACATAGGGGATTGAGATATCTCTCTTAATAATTTTGATATTTTAATATGAAAATAAAATCTACTTGGTTAACGAACCAACTAACCTGTTTTTTTTTTTTTTTTTTTTTATCTACAATTTCCCAATATGTATAATAAATATAATTCACAATTTTATTACACGGTCAAAAACTTTCAAATTATTGGTCATAAATTAACAAATTTTTAGGTCACATTATTTATTGGTCACAATTTATCTATTTATTGATCACAATCAACCAAATAATTTGTAACCACCACAAACACTTGTGATCATCATCTTACTACTGCCTCCAGTCACATTGCCCCCAACACCATCGCCACCAAAAACCACCACTATATAACCATCACAACGACACCAACGAAATAATGCATATAATTGGTCACAACTACCACCGGCACCAACGAAATAACGCATCACAATGCCCAAATAATTGATCACAAACACTTTTCGTCCCACACTCCACTCGCCACTAGTAACCCACCTCGCCACCACAACCACACATCACCATCACCCAGCCATATCCCATCGACTGTAGCCACGCAACATCATCGCGCACATCCAAAACTAGATCCAATCGACTGCAGACCGTAGAGTGCGCTGTAGCAATGTATTCCAACGGCGTTCTCTTCTTCCAGTACAGTGCGCAGTAGCGTCACAATGTAGCAGCGCGACATATTCCAGCGACGTCATCTCTTCTTTCGATGGCATTTTCTGATCCTGGGCAGAGATCTTCACACGACAATGCTCCTTTAGCAGCAGCGTCGATCTCTTAATCGGCACCGCTCTCTTGCAACGATGCCTATCCTCTCCCCATGACGTCGATCCTCTTGGAGCATCACCTATCACACATCGACACCGTAGTACATAGGGTGTGTGGGTAGAGATAAGCTAGAGAGAGGGAAAAAGTTGGGAAATGAATTATTGTTTGAGAGTGAAATTGTGTTGGGATAGATGGGTGGGGTGGGTGTATATATTAATTTAATTCTATAATATTTAAGACCCTGATTTTTAGTAAAATAAACCTCACTCTGATTTTTGAATTGGAGAATTTAAATACCCGTTTATATATATTTTCCTCAAAGTTTTAAGCCCGTATTTTAATTTAGATAGATAAAAATCAAATTTTTAATAATTTCGATAAAAATTGATGAAATGTGTCATTGAAAAATTATAAACCCATAAAATATGCGGTTATACTTAATTGTTGATTTAATTTACTTTTTAAGTTGGTCAAATATGGGCTAAATAGTTTTATGCCAATTACAATTCCCCTTTTACGTTGACCAAATATGGGCTAAATAGTTTTATGCCAATTACATTAATAATATTTTTTTCCTTTTTATTTTACATATTATGTTATTGACCTGAACATTTTCTTTGTTAAGAAATTAATTTATCTTAGCCAAAATTCATATTCTAAATAAGGTTTCCCGAATGAAATATGTTACTTATACAGTCCATAACGGTGTCCACCCTCTCACATGGAGGGGGACCCACCGCATTATGTACGTATAGTATCACCCTTTCCGAATGAAATTTTAAACCTTTTCCACTCGAAATATTATATATTAGGATCTTCACTCTTTAATATTAGTAGCGTTGAAAATTTGTCACGCATATATATGCTCCAATTTTCGGAATTAAAGATAAATTTCTCTTTAGGAAGAAAAACCAATTAACCAAAGATGTTCTTATTCCTATCAACATTAAATTTGGAATATTTCCCATTGTTCAAAATCCTTATAGAATAAAACTACCGAAAATTGTAGTAGCATCCCTAATCTTTTTAAAAAGTGCTAATAAATCCTGGATTTTAAATTTTGACAGCATCATCCCAAACTTTTGTATAAATATTCGGCTGAAGGACCTTGGATGGTTATGGTCCGCAATTCCATCTAAATTGAGTAATTTCAGAATTTAAATTAGACAATTAAAAAAAAAAGAAACAAAAAAATTCGAAAAACAAAAGATTTTATTTTAGTTTTTCAACATCACCCCGTACCCCGAACTGCCACCACCGAAAGAATATCCAACCCTTGTTACCGAAATCACAATGATCTTTCACTGTGAGGAACCGTGGTTAACGCGAAACCTATGGGAAGATAATTTCACTAGTTTCGAAATGAGATATTGGGGATTGGGAGAGGGGTAGGTGCGCTGATGATGTGCTTAGTGGTGACATGATTACATTTGGAGCTATGTTTTTAAAAATCGATCTAAATATCAACAAGGAGAAAAGAAAGAGGAATCAAATGTCAAAATGTCGAATTGAATTGGACCAAGATTGAATCAAAAGTTGAAAAAAATGATTAAATAAAATAATTTGATGAATGTTTTAAATTTTGAAAAAAAAACAAAATAAAGACTTCATCTAAGCACCAGTTATTTGACACATTATTAAATTGATAACACAACTCATCAATAAACCCACGTATATAAACATGTATATTGCTTAGTTAAAGTCTCTATTCCAAACAAAACCTAAGGGCCTATTTGATATGCCATTTTTTTTCATGGAAACATTTCCCACTTTCGCCATATTTGATAGCCAAAATTTTACGTGGCCCCTTTTCCATGAATTCAATGAATTGGTTTTCCCACCAATTTGGTGGGAAAATAGTTTCAAGGTTTTTTTTTTTTTTTTTTTCCATTTTTTTTCAATGAAAACAAATTTTATGGACAATTGTAAAAAACAAAAAAATCATTTTAATGGAAAATTTCCATGGAAAACAGAGTAAAACGAACACCAAAAGATCCAAAATTTCAACATTTTTCAGGCGAAAAATTATACTAATCAAATACAATTAATTGACAATTTTCAGGTAAACAATTCTAGGCAATTCAATTCCCTGTAATTAATTTTCTTTCCACCCAAATTCCACTATTGCAATCAAACAGACCATAACTTCTTCCCGACCACAACTTTTTTCTTTAAACATTATAAGTTGGGAAAATCGAGGAAATCGGTTCTGGCTCAATTGGTTCGATTTTTCCTCCGATTTTAATAAAAAATTGTACCAGAGTTTTAATCGAATCCCTTTTTGGTCGAACGGAGAGGTCCAATTTGATTGTCAAAACATATTTTGGAGTCTTGTTGGTTGATCATGGTGAATTGTAATTAGGAAATGTTGATAGAAGTTTTACCCGTCTAAAATTTTTGCAAGTGCATTTCGGGTGCTACTAACAGAATTTCCGAGGCTTTTTGCCGCATATTTATATAAAGGTTATGAACTGCATTGACAAAATGTACAGATTTAGGACCTATTTGCACTTATAAGAATGATCAGGGACTCGGATTCAATTTCTCAGAAAATTAAAAGTGAAGGAACCATAAAAGATCGGATGGCCGACATGAAGGGCTGGATCACAAGTCAGAGAATAATTGTAGGGTCCAGATTCCACGGTCCACGTCCAATAAAAACCCTGATAGATACCGCCATATCCGACGACGACTACTGCAGCTTAATATTGAAGCTATCGGGGGAAAAATTTATGACATTCCCTCTTCGTGTAGATTTCCGAGAGCAAGAGTAAAACAAGCCGATAAAGATGCAGATCTTCGTGAAAACATTAACTGGAAAGACCATTACTCTCGAGGTCGAGAGCAGCGATACTATCGACAATGTCAAGGCCAAGATTCAGGTTTTTGATATTGATTTTCTGTTTATTCTTTGTGATTCAGTTATATTTATTTTAATTTGGGGCTTTTACTTCTTTTTTATTGTTGAGGTTTTTTGTTTTCATTGGTTTGTGGTACAGATAGATCTAGGGATTTGAATTATTGTTTCTGCTGGGGTTTTGGTATTGATTAGGTTCTTTTGATAGGTGATTGGTCTATGTGTGCAGAGGCTATGTCCTTGTACGAGAGCATGCTTACAAGCATATTGTTTTGTATATACCATTGATCACCGTTGAATCTTGGCGGGAAATTGAAATGCTAGTACATTATTGTTAGCCTGGGTAGGGGAAAAAAAATTCAGTGTTGAGCTATTTCACTGTTTCACATTCTGTGGCATGGAAGGAGAAATGCATAAGCATCAAATAGCTTTTCTAAACAATGCTGTGGATACTTGGATAAATGCAAATCATGTGTTGACCTATGAATAATGAGTGGTTATAGTTTTTCATTTTATATAATTGTGATCATCCACAATATATACTCTTGTTTGTACTGGAAAGTGTTGTATAAATTTCAGTAAGCTGCAGTTAGTATTTGTAATTAGAGATGGATTGAAGTGTTGACTCACTAAGCCTATGTTTATAAACAAAGTCAATTTACTATCCACCTATCCACTACTCATTTTTACCTATTTTAAACCTTTCATAAACATTTCCCAAACATGGTTTAAATGTTTGATACGATTTTGAATTTTTTCATTTTGGTCATTGTTATGAATTTAAGATGACATGAAATTTACATCTACCAGGACAAAGAAGGTATACCTCCTGACCAGCAGAGGCTTATATTTGCTGGTAAACAATTGGAAGATGGCCGGACCTTGGCAGATTACAATATCCAAAAGGAATCAACACTTCACCTCGTTTTGAGGCTTAGAGGAGGAACTATGATCAAGGTGAAGACACTCACAGGAAAAGAAATTGAAATCGATATTGAGCCAAATGATACTATTGAACGTATCAAGGAGCGGGTTGAGGAGAAAGAAGGAATTCCTCCAGTCCAACAAAGGTTTGTGATCAGCTTTTCTTTGATAATCTTATCTCATGCCTACCGATTTTATTTGTTTATGGAACAGTTCATGCGTGTTATTAAACTTGTGAAGTTCTACCAATTACCAAATATCAGTAGTCCCTATGATACTTGGTTTTATTTTCAACTGGTTAAATTCATTGGATTGAGATTATATAACCCTGCTCTAGAATTTTATTCTTCTTACTTTAATAACTTATTATACCTTCAGCACTGCTACTTGCTTTTCTAATTGACTCTGGTGTTGGTGTACCCGTTGTTTGCATTACTTCTCACTCCATAGCCACCACAAACATGCTAATGTTGTGGTTGCAAATTTGTATGGCCCATAGCATAAACATGTATAAGCTTCGTGCTAATAGTCAATTGATTCTCAGCTCAGGCTACATAGTGCTGCAAAAATTCTGGTTCATTTTTCTTTTGGTATGAGTAACACCACTCACTCATCATCAATCTAAATGGATCTAATTCCATTTCCTTTCCAAACCTTAATTTTAGGGGGTAAGTTAAACTTGCTAATGAATTGAATAAATAGCTAGAATATCCAATTAGAGCTACTAAGCAAATGCTCTGGTGGAAACTAGAAAGAAATAAGGTTTTCATTAGATACATTAATATCAAGAAAAATGTATGATGAGCGAGTACAGTAGCAGGAAATTTCCCATTTAAGTTGGCTTGAATTAACATCATACTCCAAGCCTTTATAATTATTTTTTCGACATTTATGATCTTAAGAAATTCAAGCTGAGGTCCCTTGATAAATGTTATCGGCTGATGATATAGTTGTAGTTGATTAGAGTAGGAGAGTAAATCATAAGTTAGAACTTTAAAGAAATACTTTGAAATCTATGGTGGAGTCAGAATGCAGGGTCATGTTATCTAGAAGAGCATTGATTTTAGGGATTAAGTTTGGTTGTTATTAAGGTTTAGGATATCTGTAGGTTATAATGCCATATGATTTAAGCGGAGTGGACAAAATGGGAAAGGTTTTATGGATTTTAGATACCTACCATAAGTTTTATAGAACTATTATAACAATTATATATTGTAGAAGTGAGTGTATTAGCCATTTAAATAATGAAAAATCTACACACACAGGCAGCATAAATTGGGATGTCAAAAATAGCTGTACAACTTAACATCTACAAAATAATATAAAAATAAGAAATAGGAATATAAGACATCAAGTAATGTGGTGTCAATTGATGATAACTAAGAGGATGACTATTTAGGTCTTGACATGTGTTTTTTGACTGTATGTAAACCAAAATTACCTTTTTATCAGGTTGAGAGAGTTGATTTCATTGGACATGTCACAAAGAGCTTTTGATTGAATTGTTTTTGATAAAGCAGCATCATAGCCCTATGTGTTTTTAGGCTCCACAAAGACACGATGAAGTGGTTAGGATTCATTTACCGTGATATAAATGAAAAGAAATGAACACAATGGAGGGAGGCATATATCTAACATCTAGATAAAGAATAAAAACTTAAAGCAGTAAATGAAGAGGTGCTACCTCATGTACAATTGTAGAAAAAACAAAAAATCCTAGAGGCACCTAAATGTGGGAAGTCCATGTCCGTCAGTCTGTACCAGGAAGTCATCGGGGCAAGTCAAGAGGTTTCCCTCACGATAAATGAGAAATAGTATCATGATCGCAGGAGGTTAGGTATCTTAAGCCTGGATGGACCACAAGCCTTCTCCATGTGTGATGTAATGAATCGAAGCAGAAGAATCCGCCTCTATTCAAAAACCCAAAAGATAGGAGTGATAAACAAGTCGAGTCATTGGTTGGCTTGTGCGCTTATCTCATCTCGAGCTCGGCCTATAGGCGACTCAAGGTTATATTGAGACGAGCCATGGACCGAGTCAAGCTTGTTTTGAGCTAGTGAGTCAAGTTGTTTTTTGACTCACTTATGACTTATTTTATTAATCTATAAAAAAATACAAGCCGTTTCAAGATCAACTCGTGTCTACAGAGTCAACGCCCAAGCATTGTTTGTGGGCACGAGCCGAGCCTTGGCTAGTCCTTAGGGTCGAGCCTCAGTTTGACCTATTGCCATCCCTCTGAGACAAAGTTAGTGTGCAAGAAGGATCCCCTCAAGAATGAACCACAACTCAGCAGGATCCTATCAAAGATGGCCTACAGCTAAGCTTTAAGTATAGGACAAAACCATGGGATGAAAATAATGATGAATTTGTCCAGAATGATCCAGTTGATACCCCCACCACTTGCAAAATCATCTTTGTTGCACCCATTGTTGTTGATCTTGTACGATCCCACCGTTGAAACGTGCTATGAAACTAGGATAGGAGGTAGTTATGGGTGAGATCTATACCAAATAAAGGGGTGATATCCAAATCCCTTTGCTAATGCACAAACCAAAGTAAACGGTTTATGTGAAGAAAGAAGATAATCCAATAGCTTGCCATATGATCCTCCTAGACTCTATAGCTACACCCAGGTGCTTTCATCATTCCTTGCAGTCTATAAGAATCAAAGGATGAGCAAAGGAATGATAGTGTAAATATGACCCCTCCAAATAAACTGGCTTGAGAACCGCCAGCTCTAAAAGCGATAAGTCATAACCTTGCCAAAGCGCGAGCTGTGATATGTTAGAGAGATGGTGCCAAAGCTGGTCTAAAATTTTGCTACCTATGAATAGGTGCGAAATAGTCTCTATCGTCGAACAACACTGATGTTCGGATGCCAGATGACACCCAATCAGCCAACGAATAGCTTTTGATTGAATTTAATGGCACGAAAGGATTCATTCAATTGATCTCAAATTTAATGAGAATAAAGCTAATATATGCTCCTGTTTAGCCCCATTTTCTAAAATTTATTTTTCCTCAAATTCATTTTTAATCTCACATTTTATGAGACCCACAATTTTCATAAATTTTTCAACCACACATTTCTTCAACTTGGATCAAAACTAAAAATCTGACTTTTATCTAAATCAAATAGGGGCTACATTTTTGTTAATCTTAATTTGATCTACATCCATGCACTCACTCACTCAGGCATGCACGCATATCCGTTTACTGAAAACACAGTATCCAAAAGGAAATCATTTTCCGAAAATGATTAGTGATATTCTGGTGGTAGTGTTGCCAGGGCAATGCGAAGGACTATGGTTGGAAGGAGAAACCGATTGTTGGGAGACGGAGTTCAGTGTAAAGTGGGACCACTTCATTTTTAACTATCACGATGTAAGAGGCACAACTGTCTACTAAAGCATTATCATCTGCCATTTTATAAATAAAAACACGCACTCTCTGATGTAACCTCTAGCCGTGTCGTTTTACTTTGATTACTTGGGTCATAATTGTTTGTTGAAACTTAAAGATCCAAAATTTTCTTATGCGTGTGGTGATGTGAAACATTTTTTATTGCAGGCTCATTTATGCTGGTAAGCAGCTTGCAGATGACAAAACTGCTAAAGATTACAACATTGAGGGTGGCTCTGTTCTTCACCTGGTCCTTGCTCTCAGGGGTGGCGGTCTTTAGATAGTGCTATGATATGCTTGGTATTTGCATTGAACTATTTATTCTATATACCTGTGGAGAAACCAGGAAAATTGTGCCTAAACATGAGCTTTTATTAATTTGCCCCTAGACATACAATCTTATTTCCTATAAGCAGCCTCATGCTTTCTTTGTTCTCTCCATGACACTGTTTGAGATGATAATTTGAAGTAATGAATTTATAATCTTGGCTATTGAATTGAACCGTGGTTATTGGTTACTTGTAAGTGGTATGCTTGAACTTTCTTCTCCATGCTGTACTTATCGGTTGTGTCGTCTTATAGTCTTATTCTATTGCTGGCTAATTTATGCTGGCAAGTGACTTGCAGATAACACAAGTCACAAAACTGCTAAAGATTACAACATTAGGCGTGCTTTGTTCTTAACCCAGTTCTTGCTCCGAGTTGCAGTATAACTATTTATAAACTGTGAAATTTGCAATGAACTTAAATTCATAAACCTGCACAGAAACAAGTATGCTTGTGGCTGAAAATTATTTTTGTAGTTTGCCCCTAGATGTTATTTCCTACCATCAGCCCCTTGCAATGTATTGTTCTTGCGTATGCTGGGCTATCACAATCAGCGTTTTAGTCGATGTGCAGCTGAATGCAGCACTATAGGTTCATTTTAGTTCCCTTACATGGCTTGACTCCGTTCGTTCCTGCTTTCTTATTTATAGGGTGTTTGATGGGGATTAAAATTAAATTTTTATTGGATTATGATAGAAGTTTTTGAAATGTGTGATTGAAAAGATATGAGATCCATGCAAGATGTGGTTAATATTAATTGTTTGACTTTGACTTACATTAAAATATGATTTTAATCCGATCCAAACATGATCTTAATTTGTCTATATTTTGTTCATCAATAAGCCTGAAGATTGTGTGAAATTATTTCCTTCCTCCTGATTTTTACGATCACATTCGTCAGGAAGCTGGATATGATGTCAATTGACATCGGTCCAGACTGTCAGATAGAATGTTCACATTCTGTCAAGAAATTTGGCAGGATATTGTTGAATGTGGGACTCAACTAACCACTCACAAGGTATAAAAAAATCTTCCCTCAACTACTGTGTTGAAAAGAATAGCATCTTTCATAATCAGAAAAGTCATTTTGAATCATTAGATAGCTAATCTAGAACTGCGGTTCTTTTGACCAAGTCTTTGTCCTCTTCAAATATTCATTTTCATTTGTCCTTTCAATGGGATCTTACCAACCTAAAAGGTGAAAAATCAACACCCGAATAAAATTAAATTGATATCGGATTTGACAATAAGCTCTTTATAATTTCTCGTCTTGACATTATAAGCAATTTATCATTTTATGAACGAGTGAATGATTTTAAGAAAGAATGTAATGTAATGTATTGATTTGATTTGAAAAATGAGACACACACACACTGAAGCATGATTTGGCATATAGTATATGGCTTACACAAGTTGGTATGTGTCATGTACATTCCAATGGCCTAATTGGGTTTTGCCAAACACTGTTCAGTCCTGTTCCCACGCACAAAGTGTGTGCTTAAAGCAAAGTGTTGAAAAATCACTGCTGGAAGGCATGCAACTGGCCTCTGGGCATTAGGTTACTTGTACATAAGCCGCACGTCATGCATACATGCACGAACCATTTTCTAATAATTGACTTTTTTAGTCATGAAAAGTCACCCAAAGTTAGTGAAAAAATCTACTTACCTTAAAGAAAGGTGTCGCAATTAGGTACCAAATGGTAAAAGCAATAAATGTTTGCTTCCCTAACTCAAGACTTGAGGGTTACATATTCAATATTTTATAGGCGAAGAAGCCGTGTACACGCACGGCAAGATTTTACATAACATTCCACTTTTTTGCTTTAAAGAAATAACATATTAGTAGTGTGTTTCAATTTTTCTTTTTTGACGTACTACAATTGTTTGGCCATGAATAATACCGGCATCTAACCAAATGATTCCTGAAAAATTAAGGACGTGTTTGACAGAATTTTTGCTTCTACTTCTTATAAAAGAACATTCTCAGAAACTCTTCTAGCAAGACAAATTATTTTCAAAAAAAATTAGTTAAACGTATTTCAGAATAAGTTTTTAGTCTTATAAGCAGCTTTTGACTTTTTAAAACTACGAACACGGTACATAAGTTGGATTAAAATAAAAAAATAATTATTATTATGTTTTCTGCCTTCAAATATGCATATTACATGAGGATGATAAATAATTAATTGCAAAAATTAGGGCTTACTTTTTAACCTTTTAGTTGGTGTGGGTATATATTTTCAACTTTCAAAAGAAAGGTTTTGGGTTCCCCACCTATTTGAATCTGTGAATTTAGGTCTTTACATGACTGTAATCGTTTATGTAAACACTAAAGTCGAATATGATTTTCATTGAATTAGAGAGAAATTCTAAGCGGTTTGATAAATTTTGCCTCTAAGTTGAGTGATGTAAAAGTCACGTATAATTAGAAATCAAAAATAGGTTGGGATCCACATCTTTACTTTTAAAAGTTGTACACTATATAAATAGTTGGGGAGCTTAGCCGTAATTTACTCTTTTTTTTTTGCCCTTGTTATGTTATGAAATAAACTTATAGACCTGCTGAAAATACCCTGCAATAAGATATCAACAATTTTCGTTTTAACATGGGCCGATGCATGTGTGGAAACATGCTGCCTTCAACTTGAGTTTATGTTAGTCTTGCTGCTAAGGGTTTTTTTTTTTATATATATACGGCATCTTAATATAAATATATATGTACTGTAAAGTACGAAGTATAAATGTAATATATATTCCTTAAAAATTTAACCTAAGATTCTGCTAAATACTGTTAATCTCATAAGCATCAAGGAGTGTGTTGCTTCACTTAATTGGGAGACAAATATTTTCTTGTGAACTAAAATAAAGATAAGATTAACTTGTGTAATTTCTAAGATGAAAGGATGCTAGTGTGTGAAGAAAAAGAAAACCATTGTTTATCATCTGATATGCTTGCGTTTGTTATGAATCAAGGATTAGGAAATCTATTTCAAATAAGGTGATTTTTCGGAGTAAATTCCTCGTCTATCTTTGCTAAAAATAATAGAGTAAATTTGATTTTTTATCTTCAAATCCTACTCTTATTCTATTGTAGACTAGTCTTGTGTAACTATACCAAACTACTTTTGAACATGTTTCGATAATTTTTTTAAAGTAATTTATCCAGCTAGAATAACTTTCTCGTGAAACTTTTTTACAAGAAGCATAATCAAAAGCAAAAATCCTATTAAACGGACCTTTATTCTTGTCTTAACACATTTCTTTGTTTAATTGCAATTTAATTGAGTTTTACTCATAATGATGTGAAACATAATGTATATGATGTCAAATCTTCTCAAATCAACGGTTGAAATGCAGTGCCAGATTGACTAACAACATAAATACTGTACAAATGATCAATTTTATATTTTGGTATTTAATTAATTAGGAATGAAATCAAATGCTGACATTATATTATTACTTATGATTTCTACTGTTTTTATTAGTTGCTAAACTCTTTATGGATTTTCCATCTAATAATTATTTTTCCATTAAATAGGTTTATTAGTTACCAAGTAAGCTCGCAGTTTTACTCTTTAATATTATTGCTTAGGATTCATGGCATGGTACTTGTTGGTTAGTCTTGTCTCTCTAATAAACCTATATATATAGACAGAAGCTGAAGTGATAAAGAAACCACCATGTAAGGAGACAGAGAATTTCTAGGGTGGCTGTACTTTGTTAGTTATCCTAAACATTTTTCATTGGCCTGTAAGAAATGGGAAGAGGTCGTGCTCCTTGCTGTGATAAAACCAAGGTGAAGAAGGGACCATGGAGCCCCGCAGAGGATTTGAGGCTTATGAGTTTTATTCAGAAGCATGGACATAGCAATTGGCGCTCGCTCCCTAAACAAGCCGGTATCTATCTCTCCCTTTCTCTAGCTCCGTCTCCCTCTCTATTGGCGTGTTAGGGTGCTCGTGTTTATGTTACTTAAGCCGGAGGGTGGGATTGGATGGATTCATGAAATTTTATGAACAATGCACAGATGAGAAGGCAGAAAGAAAGGACTAAAAGTTGTTGATGAATAAGTTCTTTAGGTTCTGTTTTGATCTTAATCTTATGAGTTTCTGTCCCAACGAACAATGGAATAATCATAATCTGTTGATTTTAGCTACATCTACGATTCCTTATTCTGGAGATTAGAGCTTACTGGTATAAGTTAGTGAAAGAAACAGATCATAAGTATCGAAAAATTGCTTATAACATGTCAAAATCAACTTCTGGTGCTATATTAGTCTTCAAGTTTTATGTCATTGCAGGCATCCAAGCTTTACAAAATCTTTTCTATTGCACCAGCTGTCTAAAATCTCGTTGCTTGGTATATAAACCAACTTTCCTTATGCTCGGGATCATTTCTCAGTGTCGCCTACATAATTTCAGTACGATATCTGTATTTTTAAAATTTTACTAATGCGACGGAGGAAGCTATAAATTTTAGTTCATTATTTTCCTAATTTAAATGACGAGAGCAAGTGAATTTCGCGTAGTTTCTAGAAATAAACATTCAGAGTTTGAATTACATTCTTTACAGGGAATTATGCAGATTGAAATGTGGTTAGAGATTCGAGTCACTTGTCCTCATCATCCCATCAAGAAGAAAATGACTTCCATATATTTTCTTCTTTCGTGATTTTTATAATATTCGATGGTTTTTGTCTGCAGGACTATTGCGATGTGGAAAAAGTTGTCGTTTGAGGTGGATCAATTACCTAAGACCTGATGTAAAACGAGGAAACTTCACTCCTGAGGAAGAGGAAACCATAATCAAACTGCACAATTCTTTTGGAAACAAGTATGCAGCAACTTATTAACTTGTATTAATTTCTTTTGACATTTTTCTTAATTTGAATACATATTAACTTATTATAGATTATCTTTGATTTCTTTGATTATTTAATTGTAATCTGTACTATGTAGGTGGTCAAAGATTGCTTCTCATTTGCCTGGAAGAACTGATAATGAGATTAAAAATGTGTGGAATACACACTTGAAGAAAAGATTGACTAGGAAAACTGAAGCCAGTGACTCTCCAATGGACTATTCTGATTCTCCATCTAGTTCATCAAGCTCAATTACATCAAATGAAGACCAAAACATGGAAATGATAGATCAAGCGGTTCAAGAATCCGATGCCAAAAAACCTAATAAGAAACCCGAGTTTCTAAAAGTAATATCTAGACATCCTGGCGATGAACCAAAAGAAACTGCAAGTTCTGATTCTCCAACATCTTCTTATGCATCAATTTTTACTAATGTTGCAAAGCCGGAGGAGACAAAGGGGTCGACAGCTTCAGAGGAAAAAATCGAAATCCCTTTTGAGTCAGATATCGACTTTTGGAACTTGTTGGATACCTTGGATCCTTTTCAGACCACGAACACCGAACAAAATGAATGTGAAAATTCTAAGGTTATAAATGATGTGGAAAAACTAGACAGTGAAGATGAATGCAGGGAGTGGTTAAGATTCTTGGAGAATGAACTTGGACTAACTGGAGGAAATGGTAGTGACAGTCTGCCAAATACAGAGTATACAACAAGTTTACACCAGGAGATGAATTTTGAGCCAGAAATTGAACCTGGAATGGATTATTTTCCAATATGGCCTTCTTCACCTCAAAATTTTTGCATCTAGAGTCAATCAAATGGGGTCCTTTCAGAAGCGTGTCAAAATTTGCAAATTTTTTGTACTCCTAAATACGTTGTTAGGTATGTAAAAAAGTCCAATAGATTCAAGTTTGTGATACTTTTTCTTTATCCTCCACAAAAAATTAATTACAATAGCTGACAAAACAATGGCTGAATAATCCAAATGTTGACTGGCAAAACTGGGAGTAAGTAGGTGGTATCCCCACTAGCTAATTTTTACAAGAATTTGTAAAAAATAATGTTTATAATTATGTGCATTGTGTCCCACATTTTAGAAAAAGATAACAAATGATCAAGAAAGTACAAATATTACAGTTGAGAGGTTTATTCAGTTGGAAGTCTTCGATTCAATGGCAATACGACAAGTAGCACAAGGTTACATAAATTTTCTTTAATGTGAAATCAATTCTTTCATATTTCATGTAAAACACACACACACACACACAGAC
>CAIGRN010141102.1:0-22915 GCA_903798345.1 Fraxinus anomala
TACATATTAGCTCGATTTGTAATTCAGTCTTAGATCCGTTCCTGGAAATGGGGCTAATTGTATTTTTGTGTTCGTTTACCTGTTTTAAAATAAAGAGGAAATTGGAGGAAATAACTAATTTGGTTACCCTTTAGAAATATGATCGCTTCTAAAATGTTTTGACTACAGGTGATTATTTGCCCACGCCATATTGTTTTTATGAATGCACCTCATTTTAATTACAAATGGTCCATGAGACCATAACCTTTATTCATTGTCATATCTTTGTACTTATATTTTTATCACATTATTATATGTAACATTTCATTAAACAAAATTTCCAGAAAAGGTTCCAAACATTTCAAAACAATATAGATAAATTCCAAACCTTTAAATCGTAGTTTATACGTTCCAAATCTTTCAAAATTGTGTGGTAAAATGACCTCTTAGTAGTTTTCGTCTAGGTTTTCATTAGTTGACTAAAACTAAGCATTTTGACCATAATTTGACTAACTTTAAAGGCCCATATCTATATTATGATTTTACGTATGGACAATTCCTCAATATCTTATTCATTCGATATGCTTATTGGAATCTATGTATTAACGCGTGGGACTCGTCGAGGCATTTGTGTAAATATGTATAATCCGTGGAATCACAAAAACTATCAAAATCAAAGAAACAACAATAATAGCTATAAGTATACGAAAGAACAATGGTAAAATGGTCTTTTGACATTTAATTAACTAAAACAATGACAAATTGCATTCGATGTCACAAACCTTTCAAACATGTACAATAGAGTCATAAACCGTTCATGAATGTGCACTAGAAGAACCTCTAAAGATTTTCATCCAGAACTTTTCCAGAACTTTATCAGTTGACCAAAATTCATATGTCAACCTTAATTTTACCTTTGCCACTCGAGCCAATCTCACAGTTTTTCTCCACTTCTTCTACTGTTCTCAGATCCTTTTTAACATCAAATTCTATCACAAGTACACAACCACCATTTTTTCTTGATTTAGAAACAGCTAACTACTAACACTCTAATTCCGGTGTGTCACACACTTCACACTCAAAAAGATTTAAATAGGTTAATTTTTTGCACCCACCCCCAGAATTCCCCCACCCCGCTACTCTCTATCTAGAGGGAAATGAACCTCGTTGTGAGCTTTCATTCTCCACTCTCTAACTAAAACCTGGCAAACGAAAGTCTATTTTGGCTAAGTCAACAAAGGGGTATGCCTTTTCTTTTGAGCTAGGTAGTGAGCGGACTAACTAAAAAAAGGAATGAGATTCAACCACTAAATAATGCTAGCAAATCGACGATTTGAAGTCGATCGAGCCCTCCTAAAGAGGAGAGTCAGTCCCTTTCCCCTGCCAATTATTCAATCAGCTTCAATATTTTAAAAAGTCCATCTTTTAAAAAAAAAAAATTTATTTTGTCTTCTCCTCTTCCTCTCTTTGAGTCCTTAATAATTTGACATAGAGATTTCAGCAATTCAGTCCTACAATTTCGAATTATATAATTTAGTCATTCAAATTACGAATTTGACAAGTTTCTAGTTGAATTTTTCCACTCAAAGTTGTCGAATTCAATAAATCGCTTAGAAAATTTGAATATACATTTCGATAATTCTAGTTATGAATTGTTGAAATCATCCGTTCATAATTACACACTATCGATAATTATTTTTCTTCATAATAAATAACTTCACTTTTTTATACATCAGAACAAGAGTTAAATATCGACCTAAAACCTTTAATGTAAACCAATTAAACAATTGGAAAAAAGTTAAATATTTTTTTTTTAATACAAATGTCACGATTTGGAAAAAATTAATTAACGAATTGTAGCCTAAACATTTCATTGCTATGTTGGTAAAAATATTTAGTAATGTAAACCATACTTTCCATTAGCAAAGAAAAGAAATCTTCGTACCTTACCTCCAATTAATAGATTTAGGTAGCAATATTTCAACCTCCAAAATTTAGTTATGATTAAGTTTAAGAAACTAAAACTAAAAAATGCTGATATTTAATTATATACTTCCTTAATAAAATATTTTCATATTGAGATATCTTTTTTTATATTTTTGGTAATTGCATCTTTCATGTACAAGGGTGTTTTTCTTTTCTTTTCCTTTTTTTTAGTACAGGGACCTGCTTGACAGGTCCCTTACAGGGCAGACACAATGGCGGGCCCCACCATTTTTAAAAAGGGAAAAAAAAAAAAGCTCAATCCCCACACGTGTGAGGGGCTTGTAAGGGACCTGTACGAGCAGCAAGGTTCAAAAAAATATATACTATGGTATATGGTACACCATGATATTGTACAAAATGTTTCATCCCATGGTAATGGCATAACCATGTTGGCCCAATGTGTATTCATTGGCCCAATTCCAAACACATTTCAAAATTTAATTCAATGTTAACAATTCTCAACATTGTTGCGAAAACTTATGTTTTAGCACCATTTTGTGATGTTCGGTTGTCTTATTTATATTTCATGTGTAGTGGTAGTGTAGTTGAACTATTGATCCTGGTGAAACCATGTAAAGGCCGGACGAGGATTGATAGAACAAGAAGTAGGGTAATTTCCATAAGCTAAACTCAAAGGATTGATAGTACCTAAGCGAGTAGAATTTTGAATTTAAGAATTGCGAATTGGTCAGTTCATTTCGTTTCTTCCTTTGACTAATTTATCATTTGAAAAGAAAATATTGTACCCGAAAATAAAACACATATAGCACATCTAACACTACCATTAACAAAGTGCAATTCCAAACAGGAAAAAGAAAAAAAGAAACCGAACTTAGAAACTTGATTCCTATAAATCACAATGTATTTGTACCCCGTTTAACGACATCTACACCAATCATCTTGAATTTAATAAAAAAAAATTAAATATGATGACATGTAAAATGTTGATTTCGACCGTCCTTTCGAGTTTCTGAATTCTTATCATTTAATATTTACTTATAACTTGAAAATGGAATATAAATTCTTGAGTATGGCCGGCCATCCAAATCACAATTTGGAAATTAAATTGCAACCTTTGTCATGACCAGTAATGTCACATACTGCAAACTAAGAAATTAATCTGTTTAAATCAAATGTACACGATCTAGCAGGCAACAATATAGAATAAATGTGACATTTTGACTTTGACTCGTTAAGCAATATAATATTTATAGGAAGAAATTATTATTATTATTCTAATTCTTTATTAATCAATATACCTTGGATTATTTAAATAATTGTTCCTACCCTTTGTTTTTTTATTGACTTGAAAATTATTTCTCTGAGAACTAGTTACAAAGATCCAAATGCATTAGATGTCAATACTGCGAACATTGAGAATATTGAAAAAAAAAAATTTGAGAGTTCTTCGATTCTCAATTATTTATATTCAATTAAATCGGATTTTATCTCACCATTAAAAAACTAGTTAGATCATCATTAATTGAAATTGGCGACAAAATAATATGGTTGCACAAAAGCTTGTAACAAAACAAAAATAAAAAAATCAACCCAAGTTGTATGAATTTTCATTTTTTGGCTTCTTCTTAACTGTTATCTAAATATTGATTTTTAATGGTCATTTGCATTTTTGTCTTAACGAAGTTAAAGATCTTGCTTTGGATTATATAAACTAAATATTGCATGTAATGGAAGTTAAATTTCTTCATTTCTTTCGATTATGACAAACTTTGACTTAAATATTGAAGGAGCTACGAGAACATCTCCACTTTCTTTATTATTATTATTTTTTTACGGGTGTTAAGAATTGTGTGTATTTTACGGGTGTTAAGAATTGTGTGTATCACAAGCATATAATATTTATATTATGATATTGTCATAATTTCGGTGAAAGAAACATGATTAAATTTAAAATAAATGTACAAGACCTAACTACTTCACTATTTCTTAAGAATGTAAACAACAACAAAAATGCTGTTTGGTCCGGGATTAAATCCCGGGGGCTCCATGTTATTGAAGGGGTGCCTGGCGCCCCTGGTTTGACCTGGGATTTAATCCCGGGCCAAGTAGCACGTTTCAATTAACAAAGCAATATAATTATATTTATGAAAGCAAATTATCATTAAAGATTCTTAAGTATATAGAGGTAAGAATAATTAAATATTTGGTCCTAATCTTTCTTGGCTTGTATGGCACGTACCTTTGATTTCCTTAGCATCAAAAGTCAAAAAGATGCACATAAAATTCAAAGGTTGCCCTCTCTTCCATCAACTAAAAAAAAAATGACAACAAAGTCCGTTGACCAAAAAAATAGTTTTAATTCACACCAAAGTTTCTTTTGTTAAACTTCTTTTAATTACATTAAATGTCCCCAATCTTAATTCATTGTTGCGCTTACATCTCTAGCATTTTTTCACCATATTATTTTCTTCAACCTTTTATTAATTACAAATCATGTCCATGATGATTATTTTCATCAAAAAAAGTCCGTTAGATGCGCATAAAATGACTTCTTTCCATATCATATATTTTAAATAAGAAAAAAAAACGGATATAAATCATCATCGAGGAATAAATTAAATAAAGTATAAAGATAAGAATGCAATAACAAAAAGGTAAGGACATAAGCTGACAATGAAAAAATGGGTAACAAAAAAATTAGTGATAAAGAGTAATCACCCTTTTCTTGGCCACCATCCCACGGAGAACATGCTAAATCCTTGTTGAATTAAGCTATATGTACATTTTCATTATCATTGTTGTCGACATTCCTCTCTCTATGTCAAAATAGTAATGTGATAGGGTGTTATAGAAATCAATAACTATGATGAATGTCATGTAGAAAAGTGTCAAATTTAATATAAAGGAGAATGTACATATAACATGATTGATCCTTGTTAGGACAACCATATTTGTTTACCATTTTTATACTAAAATACTATTTTTTGTTTATGTTCCAAAATTCTTGATGGCCTATGATGTTAAATATGGACTTGGGTTCATTTTTACCTTTACAATAATTGAAATGGACTAAATTTAGAGATATATCCTATCAACCAAAGTTATAAAATTTAAATCAAATAACTTATTTGAGTGGGAACTAGGAATCGCACTGAAAATCAATGAAACTACACGTTGAAATCAAGCACATGTATGTTGCATATTAGTTCGATATTTAATGTCTCGTAAGATGGTGATATATTTGAGCACGTCAATCTTGAAATTCGAATGCTCATTTGAATCTTAGATGAATCAAATTGCTCGTTGAATTTAGTGGACTCTAATATCATAGTATCATACTAACCCCCTGTTTGGTTTGAATAAAAATTACATTTTTAGTGTATTTTGATAAAAATTGGTGAAATATATGATTGAAAAGTTGATTAAAGTTGTGAGTCTCATGAATTGTATGGTTGAAAGTGAGATTGATAAAAAAAAAATGAGTTGTAAAAAATGAAGGCATAACAATGAGTAAGATTTTGAATTCCATCCTACAAGATTTAAAAGGAGTAGCTCAAATATTTATATATATGTTTTTATTAATACGATAACTAATCGATGTGATATTTTATCTTCAACAAAAACTGTATACATGAAATTGAGACGAAATTCAATCAACCGGCAATCGGATTGAATTGAACCATTCAAATATTTGTTACTTAATTCTTGTTTGATAGGAATTAAATTATAAATTTAATATAAGTCAAAATTAATAAATAATTTTAACCATATATTTGATGGGATCCATAAATTTTCAATCATATATTTTATCAAAATTTATTAAAAAAATTAATTTTAATTCCCTCCAAAGAGGGCCTTAGCCTTTAAATTTTCTACTTCAATGTTGCAAGTTGTAACCAAATTTATAACTTTGGTATTAACAATGTAATACGGAAAAGGCCAAATGGCCTAGGCCACATGGGCTCTGACCATCCAGGGGCGCCAGCAGCAGAGTCCATGCAACACAGTTGTACGAGGACAGCCAACTACTTCAATGCCAACTTACTTCACTTTTCCTAAATGTTGCCTTTTTGGGTATTTTACTTTTCTACAAATTCAATATTCTTCCTTTTAGAAGAGGAACAATGCCAACTAAAGGGTCATGCTTTCGTTTGTGTCGAGAAGAAAAGTAAATGATTTAAATATATCTTGAAATAAAATTTTTATTTATAAGTAACTTTACGCATTTTTTAAAGTTGCTAAACATGTTCGAGATCCACCATGAGTTCATTTATTTTTTTCTATTGGAATTCAGTCTATGCACTTGAAGAAATAGAATCAAGATATATGAATAAAATCGAACAATGACTCAACATAAATAGTTGATATAATGAACATGAAAGAAGAGTTTAGCTGGAATAAAAGTTTGTCGATTTCTAATGAAAACCTACCGATTTGTATAATTGCTAAACGGTTATATCGTACCAAGGTCTAGTTTGCATATCGAAACCTTTAAATTGTATAAATTTAATAGCAATAATTTTTAAATAGAATAACATTAATGATTATAATCAACAATTTAGTTTACAATGAATCCCTTGATTCATTAAATAATGAACTAAAGTTCATCACATTCTCGTTGAACAATGAATCATGGACCTACTTTTTGGGATGACAAATTGCCCTCTCAAACAATTAATTTTATTTATTTTATTTTGCTCTAAGGGCGCATTGACAATATTTTTCATAAAAAAATGTGTATTTTTTCACTTAATTTCTTACTTTTGTGCTATTTAATTGACAATTTTTTCACGAAAAATATTTTTTTATTTTTGATCACGTGATCATACGAGCCAATTTGTGTAGACTTCCACTTTTCCGTAACAAACAAGGCACGTGTAATTCATGTAGCACCACGAGAAAAGAGAAATAAATTAATTAATCTATTGGCAAGCTCCGTAATTAAATACAAATCCAAGGCTACAGTTTCAAGTCCTTCACGATATGAATGCCGCCTCTCTTTTTCACCCTAACTTTCGTAACGTTCATACCGACCAATGTGATGTTTACACGTGGCAACATCTCCTGCGCTTCTTCCAGCTATAAATTATCATCCCTCCCCTCCGACCTTACCCAAATCGGTCAAACCCTCCCTACATTTTCACGCACACAAAATATCTCTCAGATCTAATTATCTATAGAAGTATAGAACCATAGATACATACAGTATATATACATAAATTTGTATATCTTTTTGTTGCAGTCGTCTCAGATTCGCTTGGTGCAGGTCGGGAACTTTGTTCGCCTTTACGGCGTCGTTTTCACGTCGGCTAGCATGATTCCAACAGTATATATACAAATATGTACGGTATACGTATAATTGATGTCGTCGTTTTGGCAAAAATTAGGTTCCTGCCTTGCATCAACTGAATCGGAGACCACGGTGAATGTTATATGTCCATTCTTATTGGATTCCAATGGACCCGTTAATTGATTTGGCTCTGTGGTAGGTTATGATTTGATAATAGTTTTTTGGTCAAATGCGATGTAGTATTGCTGGCGGTAAAATAATTAATGAGCATTTAATTTGACTGATGGATTTTTTTGGTCGAGACACATTTTGATTTGGCAGTTCACAGGAAAAAGAGAGAGAGAGGAAGCTTTCTTATATACTGTTTTTCCTTTCTGAAAGAATCTAGAATAATCATATTCGGTTTTAGGTGAAAATCTTGATAATTTGTACAAATGTTTAATTTTTAAAGATTGTCTTAGCGAATTTATGATTAACTCGTTGTTTTATTGGGTAACTTGAAATTTTTTTGTTGTTTGGAGTAGCTTTTGCCTGTAGTCTTTAATTGATTGCCAGATCTTATTCTTCTGATTTTAATGTTTAACCTCAAAATCTGAACTGGAAAGTGTTCTAGAAATTTTGATTGGTATATTTCTTGTTCATTCAGAATACAAATTGAAGGCCTTGCATTTTCTTTAGCTGTTTGTTATAAATTAGGTGTCAAGTTATATTTTACCTTTAATTTTTTACTTCATTTCTTCATAATCTTATGCTGAATTGAATTGAATTGAATTTTGCGTTTATAATGGTGTTCTTCATATGCCCGAAAGTGACAGTTGTGTCGGTTTATCTTTTTGCTACTTATTGTCATCACTTATTGAGGCATCTCATTTTTGCTTTATTGGTTTGTCGACTCTCTTTGTTCTTTTATTTGCTCGCACCTGATGATAATTTAATTGTGTCAATGGTTGTACAAGCAAGGTCCAGATAGTTGCCACCTGAGCTTTCTTTTTGGTTTGGCTCATGGACATCTAGTTTCAGGGCTTTCTTAACTCGGTAAAGAAGCTGGCTGTTGGATTGTATTAGAAATTTGTAATATATATAGCATTTTTTATGAGCTATTGAAGTTAAACTATTAGTTTGTCAGTTTTAAAATACCTTGTTCTAAATTTCTAATTGCCAATTTCACATCTTCCATCTTCTAATGAATGAAAGAGTAGCCTTTACTTCAATGTTTTGAACTACGTATGGCATGATATTTCCGTATTTTTGGCTGAAGTACTAAATTTGATACAATGCGTTATAAGGGTTCGAATAAACCAGTTAATTGTGTTACTCAAGAAGAATAAAAGTCAATTACCTTGCATGGTGCATTTAGTCCAGGTACCATGTGGATCAGCTGATCAGCAGCATCAGGAGCCAAAATGTTCTTTATATGGAAAAACAAATCTTGGCATCAGAAGTACAAAATTTACTTTACTATCTTGAAACAAGAATGAAAATCTAAGTTGGCTGCACTTCCTATAATAAGAAATCTTTTAGGCATTTATTGTGTCAACCTACGGAAACTTATATTATTAGAATCAGTTTAGGTACTGAAGTGTTTTGATGATTAAAAATTGTACATAAAGTCCTCAAGCTACTTGTTTTCATGTAAAAATAAAATCTAGAATTATTGTCGGTCTAGGAGAGAGTGTGCATGTTTGATATGCAAAGACAGCATAATGAATGGGATCTTCATGAAATAATTGTACAGCCCACTACATCGACATTAGATTAGGTGAACAATGAAACTTGTAGACTATTAGCACCGGATTTTGGACTTGCTTGAAACTGGGTACTCTCTTGAAGTTAACAATTTATAACATATTTATTGTAATGAATATTTCTAATCTCTGCCCTCCCCGCTTTTTCCGTCAAATTCTTATCATCAATTTTCTATTAATGTACACATCTAGTCTCTCATGATGGTTTCCATCCAAAATTTTTAAGAGATCATAAAAGAATTATCTACCTCTCATTTTTTAAATAATCGAAATAAATAAAAATATAAAGTTTGCCCTTCATTTCAATTTATATTAGCATAATATTTAGGCATAATTCATTATCGGAGATTTAAAAAAATGCTAAATGATTGGAAGTTAAGGATAAACATTGGACGAAAAAAATTTGAGGACACAAGTGCAAAATGAGCAAATATATAGAACTTTCATTATGATTAAAATGTGGTGTAAATAATAAAAAATTTAGTGTCAATAAATTATCTTTGACTGAACTCGATATTGTAGTAGAGCATATGAAAGTTCAAACAAGTAATTCAATTCGTTCAAATGTAGAATGATCAAACGAATCTTCTAAAACTAGTGCTATTAAACAAGCCACTATGTTGCTTGTCATGTTCTCTTAATAATATTAACTTTTTTACTATAAAATTAAAAGCTCATGATTTAATAAAGCTACATCCAATTATATGAATAAATAAAAATAAACTAATCGATAGACTAAACTTTGTTCATTTACTCTTCCTCATATATTTCAGAGTTGAGATTTGTTATCCCCTTGATTGCCCAATCAATAAAATGTTAACAGTTCACTAAATAGGGGTGGAGCCCAGAATTAATGTTACGCGATGCAAATTTTTTTTAAAAAAAGTTAATATATGAATAAAATTCACAAATAACAAAAAAAAATCGTAATATAACATTAACGATTACTGCCGTATCCGACGATGTAAAATCTAATAGCATAAAAAATCAACATACTTCAATATCACAACAATCCAAAAGAAAATTAACCAGAAACAATCCAACTACTTATCTAACAATTCAACAATCTTATAACTAGTCAACAATCCGAAACCAAATCTAAGACTCCTAATTCACCTCATACCGCAACATAAAATGCAATTCAAGGTGCTAAAGATCAAGTGAAGTGCTTGCTTGCGTAGTTCGTTGTGACGTCGAAGTGAACGAGGAAATTAGAGCCACCATAAATTGAGGCTTTTTGCGAAGCTTTCAAAACAAACCAATGCCCGTAAATAAATTTTGAACAGGAAACCATGGGTGATAAGTTACTAATTAAAAAGTATAAGTTCGTACAAACAAAAATCATAAACATCCCCTATTTGATTCTCATTATTTTTAAATTACATTTTCCTCCATCTTCTTTTCAATAAAATAATATTACACGTAAACTCAAAACTTTCCTTATTTTTCAACCATACATTCTCCATTAAATTACTATTGCAAAATGCATTCCTAGCCAAACATAAACCAAAAACCATCAAACACAAATACACAATAATTCACAGGAAGGCATGAAGCAAAATGGTACAGACGCACATCAGCTTTTATTTGAACAATTGGAGATTTGAGGAGGAGAAGCCTCTATAGACTACACAACTCAGCTCTGGAAATTGTCTGACTGTATTTTGGTTTTTCCCAATTATTTGAAAATGACACTGAAAATAAACCCCCAGAAATTTATCCTAATAAAGATGATTGTCCATGCTTAAAATTACTTTTCGAGTTACAGATGAAAGTTGCTTTTAAAGAGGTTAAATATATTAAAATTGACATATTTTTTGAAATAATACAAAACAGATAAATAATGTAGTTTTTGTTGAAAATTGGTTTAACACACGAGAAAGATTGGTTATAAATCGAAAATCAAGCATTGGAAAGTATGACTTCATATCAATCTCGGCCGAAACGTAACGCATTTATTTGTTATTTGCCGCTTCGAAATTGGGGGCTCGGGGGCAACATCCCCGAAAGAGAATTTTGATTTTCGTGTATAACTAATGTCTCAAAATCAATTTCGGATGAATGAGAAATTGTGGTTCAAAATTGGAAGGAAAAATGTGGAAAATCGGATGATACAGTTGCTTGAGCGACAGTGCCGTCGCTCGAGCGACGTAGCGAGCGGACAACGGGCAAAAATCTAGAAACGCGCGACTGTTGTGTTTTGGCTCACACTACTTCATCCACAATCCTTCAACATCTATCAATAGGACCCTAGGATGTCCCAATCTTCACACCAATGATATGCAATCATATAACATTCATTTTTTCTCATTTCTCAATCAAATTCTTGCATTCTTGTTGTATAAATTCTGATTTTCTTTACTTTGCATACCGGAGTTCGTAAACCAAGTTCAGGTTCGTCGTTTCTTGTGTGTTGTAGTGCTACTCACACAAGAAGATAGTCGTTGTATCTTGTGAGTTGATTGTCATAAATAGTAGGCACCGTTGCAAGGTAAATTCGACTTAAGGACGAAGTGTTCAAAACTTGCCTCGACTTTGATATTATTGCTGCTATACTGCACATTTTTTAAGATTTATTTGGATTCCATTTTCTATCGTTACTCTGCCGAAATTTCTACAAAATCTTAAAGGTAATTTGAAGAATTTTCCGGCGTTATTTATCACTCCATACACGAAATTTTCCAACAATTTTTGCTCCAAACCCTCCTCCTTCGTCTTTGTGTGTAATACCTAAAACAAAATTTATGAACATGTAAATCCACATTAGACCCTCAAAGTTTAAGAAGCATAATGAATGAGAAAATCAAGAAAGGTATTTTGATATAAGTATAAAAAAGGGCCAAAAACCATTAATTAATTCCCCAGAAAACTGCTGGACTTGTTGTTGCTCGTGCTCGTAGTTAGTTTGTTGTCGACAGCCGACGGTCGACAACTCCGGTGGTAAGGTGTCTAGGATTTAGCCAATGTTTGGGAATATTTCATAATTGATTTTAATCAATTTTTTTATCGTTGATATGTGACAACTCTCAATCACAAATATTGTAGCCATAATTGCATTTATTGTGTGCATTGCCAAATTTGCCCTTCGAGAATAGTCAAATATAATGGCTAACGAAATGTACAGGTAATGCTAAAATTTAAGAGAGGCTTCTTTAAAAAAAAAAAAAAAAAAACTCTTAAAATCTTCAAAGAATTGCTCAAAGCGCTTAAAGTTAAAAAGAATTTGGGAATTTTTTGGTTTTCAATTGTTTCAAATTGACGGGAATCAGGAGGAAGAAAATATTTGTTCTGGGCTAAAAAGGAAACAAGTAATTGGGCCAAAAGTTCAAAAATTGGTTTTAGAAATTGGGCTGGCCTAGTTTATTGTTGGTGGGCTGGAGACTATATTCAAAGCATTTTAAATCATGAGAAAATTACATAAAAACAGACATTTAGGGGTTGTTCTCTTGAAAAAAATATTTGTTATGGGCTAAAAAGGAAACAAGTAATTGGGCCAAAAGTTCAAAAATTGGTTTTAAAAATTGGGCTGGCCTAGTTTATTGTTGGTGGGCTGGAGACTATATTCAAAGCATTTTAAATCATGAGAAAATTACATAAAAACAGACATTTAGGGGTTGTTCTCTTTGTATTTCGCTTTTGAGTTTTGAATTCATTTTGTATTTTGTATTTTGATTGTTTATTTTGAAATTGCTGAAAATACTTTCTTTTTGTTATTTTGAAAAACTGTTTCTCAAAACATAAAAACGGAAAACGAGTTTACTTTGAAATTTTGAAAATATTTTCTTTATAATATTTTATTGAAGAAATCTGATTATTCAATAAATTAATAACATATAAATTTTAAAGTTGGTGAATCTTGAAATATTTTTTTCCAAATATAAAAATCACAACCTATATTAATACCCTGTTTGAGTCACATTATTTTTTTCATTCTCATTTTTCTACTCATTTTTAACCATACATTCTTTAATAAAATAATATTTTTCATTCATCAATAACTTTTCCTTTTTTTTCAACCACATATTTTCTATCAATCTACTATTCCAAAATACATTCTTCCAACATAATGTGGCTCAAACACACCCTAAATTTGGCAAATCCTTATTTTTGTCATTATACATAACTTGTGACAAGAATTAATTAGTATCAAATCACAACCAAACCTAATCAAGTTGTAAAAAAGTGGAGCACTAATCTCATGTTGACATGGTTATAAATACATCCTTCGAAAATAGTGAATTTAATCATCCAACAGTGAAAAAGTTACTTGATGTATGTTTAAAAGGAGCATACAAAGAGAAAAAAATCCAAAAAATTCCTAAACAAGCTCGTTAAAAGTCTATCCACCAGTAGATATAATCTACCAATAATGCACCATACACAAGTCAAAACGGACAGAATAAAGAAACTGATACATCGTAGAATTCCCGATAACTCACGAGGAGAAAATGCCATTGAACCATAACTTGCAAATTTGTCCACAGTTGCAAGGTTTATGCCTAAACCACCAGCTCTAGTAGATAGAAGAAAACAAAATCTGGATGAATTCTTTGCATTAAACCTATCTATTCGAATTTGTCTTTATGCTCCACCAACCAACCTTATTCTTTCATAATGCCGTTTCTGACAAATAAAAGAGAGTTTCAGATAACATTTCCAGATAACTTCTTCTCATATGTAAATTAAATTAAATTAACCTAATTCACTGTTCATACCCTATGACTACAATAATCTTCTAATAAATCCAACATATACTGAAATTGGGTATATATCAGAACTATGTGGCCCTGCTCTTTAAGTTTGACCATCATCTTGTCCAAAAGTTGTAATTTTCCAGAGGATTCCAACAGTCGCCTGCCTTGTATATAATTATCCGAATTAGCAGTAGTAGTGACTATAAAAAAAGTGAGACAAAAACAAGTTTGAGAAAATAATTGAATCTAAAAGTAACAAGCACATCTTCCCATCTTTTAAGATGAAGTCCATCAAGATAAGGCTCAAGGTGTTGCATATCACAACTTCAACAAGCATTCCAGTAATTCCCATATGAATTCTCATTTTTAGCTAAGCAAACCCATTTTCTAATCTATCAACAATAAATATGAGAAATTTGAAGTCAAATGAACATATTACTTGTCAAAATCATTATTGTCCTCTGGTTCAACACCTTCCAGCATAAAGGGGTGACAACAGAGCTTACGCAGTTCCATAACCACATTTATAAGGGAAATCTAAGAATCAACAAAGTTCAAGTAGATTAGAAGTTTTCGTAAAATAAGATAACATGTTTCATTATAGCATACTAAGAATTACATACAAGAACATGTCAACTCACCTGGGCACCACTCTTGCGAGTTAGTATCTGATAGTTACGAGTCAAAATTGCTTTGTAATATTCCTTCTGCTTACTGCTCAATTCTACACGCAAAATCAGTTACAACCAAACCTAGTCAAGTTGCAAAAAATGGGAGCACTAATCTCATGTTGACATGGTAAAAAGGGGAGCAACTTACATAATCCAATTCTCTACAGAGACACTCTACAAATTCAAATTTTCAATAATTTTTATGAAACTAAAATGCAAAACTCAAATCACAGTTTAATATCGGCATAAACAGCAATAATAAGGTCGAAAAGCTCAAAATATAATATTAGAAAATGAACACGATAAATTCATAGCAACACTTGCCTGTTATACTTAAGATACACTAAACAATTGCCACCAACTTGAAAGAACTTGAGTTAAAAGGGAACATACAGAATGACAAGCATCTCAAACTTATCTTGCTCAAATTGCATTCCAAATTGCAAATTCATTGATCTCTCTTCCAGTTTCCCCTGCCATCCCTTCCAAGTAGAGAGCAGAAAAATTGAATTATACAGATTCACACAAATTCAATAATATCTAACACATACAAAATTCCTGAATGTTTTGTATTTCAGAATATTTCAATATAACTAAGATTCTTCCATTAAGCTTGCTTTCTCCTATAACCTTTGGCTGCAAGGCATCAACAATCTAGGAGACTACATGAAATAGAAAGGAAAGTCATGAGAAAGGGGAGAGGAGGGGAGGGAGAATAGTCAACAGCAACTCATATTGCACAAGTCAAGGGTGAAACATTTTTATCTATCAGAAGCTGAAATTCTGAGCATTTTTCTCTGATAAGAGATATAGTTGTGATTTCAAAAGACGAATAATGAATTCTGTAAAACTTGAAATTACTAGCTATAATTCTAGTTGCACCAAAAACCTACATGGCCAATTAAACCTGGGAATGATCACTGTAATCATTTCTTGAGAATGTAAATCAACATAAAGAAATATTTTTTTTTTTTTTTTTTTGTGAGTAATACATGTAATGAGAGAATCAACTCGTATTTTTGAAGGAAATTTGCCCGTTGAATTACAAGAGAAAAGTGCACAAATTTTTTTCTTGATTTCAATCTATTCAAGAAAAGTTGAAAAGAAAGAAAGAAATAAAGGGTAAAAATGAAGGGGAAGAGATAACAACTATATTTAGATATACAAATTTAAAGCAGAGATAACAACTGTCTCGATTTAAATGGACACAAATGCATGGCCATTAAAAAAAGGATAATAACTGTAATTCGAACAAGATTCAGATGAAATAGAGTTCTTGGATAATTATCAGCATATTTAGCTACCTGCCTTTTCAAAATGTATCTTCACAGTTCATAGGAATCTCATTTGCAATGTATATGAATAGTTAACCATTACTCTTTGTTCGAAATTCGAAATCAAAATAGTATATACTCACAAATTAAACCGACTTTTAATTAAGCAAATGGATGGTAGTGAACACTTGCTCAGAGGCATTCAAAATTGCAATCAAAATGAATGCTATCCTCAAATATGCACGATCCAGATATATAAAAATCTTTACATCCCAATTCCGAATAAAGAATTTCTCCAAGAAATTATAAAATATCACTGTCATATTTATTTATTTTTTAAATGCATTCAGAAGTTATAATAATAATAATAACAAACCAAACTAAAGAGAAAAGATGGGGAATGAGTGGGAATGAAGCAAATAGTGAACTTTATCCTCTATCTGTAACAATGGCCCAGTTGAGCTCACTTCAGAATTGAAATCCAGAATAGAAGAGACGGTGAATTGGGTTCTCCCATAATTCAAACAATTTGAAAATATTGAATCAAAACGTTAAAAAAAGGCAATGGGTTCTGACTAATTTTAAATAATTTAGACACTAAAAAGTGAATCAAATATAGATTCTGAGGCTAGAAAGCAGTTACTTTGTATGGTTAATTTGAGATCAAACTAAGTTTAAAGCACACACGTCTTGGTTTGGTGATGAAGACAACTCACAGAAAAACAAGTTGATTTTACCTGATTTTGAGGCTACGAGTAAGGGGCAGGATCAACACGTCACACCATAGTTTTGACAGGAGGCGAAGGAAAGGGATCAATACACGGGACATGCGCTGGAGGTGGAAAGGCGTTGGGAAATTGGAGGTGAACCGGCATCGGAAAGCTCCCTTACGAAGGAGTCCGTGGGAGATGTGGGTTTAGGGGGAGAAGAAAATGTAAACCAGAGGAAGGAAGGAAGGAACGAGAGAGGGGAGAGAAAGGATAAGTCAGAAAATGGCGTTTCTCGTGTTTTCTAAAATTAACTTGTTTTGTACTGAAAATGCTCAAAACGTGTTTTTGGATGTTTTGTGTTTTTAGTACAATTTTTTTTTTTTTTTCAAAAATTTATTTTAAAAAATGAGAGAGAACGCGTTTTCAATGTTTTGAAAAATTGAAAATCGAAAACAATATGAAAACAAAAAAGAGAATATAACCATTTAAGTTTTCAAATTCAAAAATTAGATTTGAAGTTTATTTAACCAAAAATTAGGTAATAATTCAACTTATAAATATTCATAATATAAAATTAAATTAATTTACCTACCCCACCCCCATCCCCATCCCCATCCCCATCCCAAACCCTAACATCATTTCACTTTCTTCTCCTCCTCCTCTATCATCTCTCTCTTCTCTCTGTTTACAATATCACCTCACAACCAACACATCCGCCATCGACACCATCGTCGGCGTAGCTCTCCAACCGTCGACGCAACGTTCTTCCTCTCCCGTCACTCTCAACCCTCTCCCTTACACATGAACCACATCGCCATCATAGACTACCACTCACAGCGTTGTGAGGTGCAGAGGCGTGTGAGAAGCTGCTGTGGGGCGCGGAGAGAAGCGCACTTGCTGCCTCACCCCACCACGTCGCTCGTATTTTCCTCGACAGTGATGTCGTGGTCTGTACAATCGGAGGATGTTTCGATGGAAAATGGAGAGGCTCCAACTGTGTTGGCACATGAGTTGGCCGAGATAGTGGAGCTGTCGAGTTTGGAGGTGACTTATGATGAATCTGTGGAGGTGATAGGGAAGTGGAGTTTTACCAAGGTGAATCTGTGGAAGTGAATCGGGTTTTGTGCGGTGGTAGTGTGCAGTGGTGGTAAGCCGTGATCTGTGGTGCTTGATTGGTGATGGTGGTGTCGTGGTGGTAGTTTTTTTTTTTTGGGATTTGTTGGTTTTTGGAGTGGCGGTGGTTTTCCTTGTTGGGGTAGTTTTTGTTGGTGGTGGTGATGATGATATTGGTGGTAGTTGTGGGGGTGGTGCGGTGGTAGGGTGGGAAAAAGAGGGTTTGTGATCAACTATTTGGTTGATTTGTGGTCAAGTATTGTGATGGATTGGGATCGGAGGTGGAAATTGGGTGTTTGGTGTATGTAACTAACTATTTGGTTACTTATGATCAATCGCTTAATTGTGGCTTAAAAATTATATAATTTATGACTGAAAAATAATTTGTGGCCAATTAATTTGAAAATCTGTGGTTGAAGAATAAATCGTGACCTATAATTCTTTTGATTTCTGGCCGTGAAATCATCCATGATCAATTAATTTGATAATATATGATCAATAAATAAGTTGTAACATATAACTACGTAACTGCGACCATTGATTGTATTTAATTAATAAAATATTTTCAATTATTTATTTATTACCTGACATAGTTAATACTTGAGTCATGAATTTTTCCCATTATTCATTTTATTGGACCTGTTTCCTATTACTGGACATGAGCTTAGGCAGCCCTAGATTGCAGCCCCCTGCCCAATTCGCCCGTCACCTAGTGAACTATGGTTAACCAATAGAAAGAAGCCACATCTCAACTTACAAAAGACGTCAACTCCATATAATTCAATCTCGGGCGAAAAAATAAAAATAAAACTCTGATATAACAATATCTAAATTATGGGTTCTCAAGATTTAAGACAACAAAGTAAGAAATTTTCAGGCCCCTTGACCCACCTACACAGTAAAAGCCCTGACAGGATGATTTTGACATATTTAAATAGAGAAATTAACACAAATAGTGGTCCATTAATTAATGATTTTAATAATCTTTTGTATTATATTAATCACTCTATATATCATTAGGCTCAACTTTTTTTCCTTTTTTTTTTTTTCCTTTTTCGCATTAGAGTAAATGGATATTGTGGGTATTTTTCGTAAAGAAAGAGTATTAACAAACTTCACTTTCTATTTAGAACAGAAATGTATATTTCAAACGAAAATTTCACAACTCAACAATATTTATTATTGACCTCTAAAATCTAGATGACCTCAAGGTAAACAGAATTCGATCACCTTTCCGTCTAGCTGTACAACTGCGGAAACACACTTAAAATACACGTTAGAATGCAAGACCGTTGAACTGGAAGGAGGTGTAATGTTCGTGTGCGTAATTCCGATGTTCATGTCAAAATGTAGAAAATGGTAATCAAAAGACAAATTGGAATAGCATTGGCCAGATTTCACTTTTTTAAGAAGGTTTTGATGAGTATTTATAAGAACGTAGGCTAAAATAAGGTACCTTCGAATCTTGGGCAAGCACATTCCTGTCCATAGGTTGATGTGATGAGGGCCAACCCATTAAATCACCTTCCCAAAGTAGAGGTTGTCAAGAGTCGCTTTTCATCTGAATGTTTTGTAATATTTTCTCTAATAGCGATTATGAGTTGACACATGCACACCTCATCATATCGCGCTATGTCAAGACACATTCTTTCCCAGTGGGGATGGTAGGAACAATGACCGTTATGGGGTGATAGCCTTACGAACAAATGATAAGGGAAGGTCTCCTAGATATTTGGTCTCTGCACATGGATCTTGATTAATAGGGCATTTTTGGCTTATTGTCCAAGACTTTAGTCAATTTCCATACATGCTTTCCTCCCGGACCTAGTGAGGCCTTACGATATTTGAACACTTAGCCTCTGTTTGGTAGAGATTAAAATCAAATTTATAGTAAATTTTGATAAAAGTTGATGAAATATATGCTTGAAAAGTTGTGGAACATATGAAATATGTAGTTAACATTAATTGTTGATTTTGATACCAAACATGGACTTAGCCTTTACCTTGGCTTAGGCCTCATACTTGTTGGCATCTTGTAATTAATTTTGCTTGTAAGTGTTTGAGTATGATCCAATCTTTAGACTCCTCAACCCGGCATCAACACTGGAGGGCTTGACTCTTCCCTTAAGGTCGACCTCATTAATTGCCACGATGTTTGTCATCAATAACTCGTACACATGGTTCTTGTGTGATATCGGTAGGGGTGTCAAACGAGCCGAGCTCGTCAACTGGACCGCTCGACTCGTGAAAATACAGCTTGTGGACTTGGGCTTGTAATTTGATGAGTCTGAGCACGAGTCGAGCGGGCCGGCTCGCCTAACCTGCTCGGCTCACCTCACGAGCGAGCCAGGCTCATGGATCGCAGAAAACAGTGACCATTTGCCACTGAATTATCAAAAGTAGCCGTTTTGGCCACTTTAATTTCTTTTTTTTTTAATCTATAAATATCCTAACTCATGTTTATTTTTTTCACACAATATTCCAATAACAATTCTCACTTTCTTCCACATTCTATAATCTACTACATTCATTTTTACCTTCAATTTCAATTATTCAATATCAATTATCACACTACAAATTTACAATTACAATCTTATACATAAACTTTTTTTTTGAATTCTTAATTTCTTTCCATACTCTTTATTTACTTATTTAGTTACTTACTATAAAGTCTATACTATACAAATTACAATACATATTCTATACATTTAATTACAATTCACAAATGGATCCACACTCATTTATTGAGAACTTGTTCGGTAACGGAGGCGAATCACCTATGATGTCGTAAAGTCAATTTCGAAATGAATTTGCCGGTCTCGACGAAGCACCCATTCCCGAAAATATATAGTTGATTTAAATAATGTTGATGTTCCAGAAACGAAATAGGAGGAAGAACATGAATTAGATATTCTCGATGCAAGGGGGAAGCGAAAAAGGAAAAAATAGGCAAAATGTTGGGATCACTTTAAATTGATTCCAATGGATCATGTGGTTGATGAAGTCACAGAGTTTAAAGTAGTATGTAAATACTGTCAACAATGATTGTCATGACAAAAGGGCATTGGTACCATCCATCTCAATCGTCACTATAAAGCATGTGCGGCCAAACATAATGTTCTTGATGTCAGTCAAACGCAACTACAATTTGGTAGTTCAACTGTCAATTCCGTTTCCATGACACTTTTCATGTTAAAAGCTCAAACGAGAATGGTGAAATTCACTGGCGATGTTGAGTTTCCTCTAGCAATAGCAGACAATCAACATTTAGTTTCCTACGTGAAAGAATATCTTTAATCGAGATACGTTGGGATAAGTAGAAACACTTTTAGTTCTTATACGATATAATATTTCTTTAATATAAAGAAACAATTGATTACCGATTTGCAAAAATATGGGAGTTTTATATCTTTAACTTCGAATTTATGGGATGGATTAATAAAAGAGGTTATACACCTACAATTGCACACTATATAGACCCACTATGGTGTATGCATAAAAAAATTACCCTTAAATTTATTGAGTTCCCTTACAGTGTTAACAATATATATAACGTTATTATGAGTATTATTATAGAATATCATTGTGAGAACGAAATTCAGTCTTTTACATTTGACAACGCTAGTGTTAATAAGACAGTTATCGATAAATTGTGTAGGGTACTGCAATCCGATTTCAGTGGTTATTTATTTCATATTTGTTGTGTGTCATATTTTTAATTTAATTGTGCTGGATGGTTTGAAACATATTAAAAATGAAATTCAAAGAATTAGGGATGTACTAATATATATCACGATTTCACCTAATGAAAAATAAGTATTTGAGGAATTTTGTGTTGAATTTGAAGTGACGAATAAAAAAAAATTTATTAGTGACGTAGAGCATAGATAGAGCTCCACTTTTTATTAAAATCTTGCGAATGATTTGAACATTTTATAACTGAATTTATAACAATAAGTATATTAGAAACGATGATGACGCTATTTTAAATGAATCTGATTGACTTTATGGTTCTACAAAGCCCTTGTTTGACACCCATTTTTTTTTCATTCTATTTCTCTTTTTTCATTTCAATCACACATTCTATCAATAAAATAATATTACATTATAAATCCAAAAATTCTCCTTACTTTATAATCACATAATCTTCTATCAACTATTCCAAAAATTATTTTTCAAACAAAATGGGTGTCAAACAGGTTAAAATATTTTATAAAGTGTACTATTCTATTAGCTATATAGTGCTTGAACATCTTTATATAATTGCAAGAGCTTTTCATAAACATAAAAATGACCCCGATTTTAGTGATATTACCCATTCTCTAAATTAAAGTTTAGAAAATATTAGAAAGACTTACTTATGTTATTTCATTTAGCATGCATCATGGACATCCGATACAATTTATTAGGTACCAAATTTATAATTGATCAGATTTCAAAAGTTTTAACTTTTAATATACATATCACTTATAGATATTTAGAACAAACTTTATGTGAAATAAATGAATTATAGACAGAATGAATGGGTGAAAATATTAGTCGAGTACCCTTTGTACCTACTTTTCCTACTGATATTGAAGAAGCCGATGATGAAATGTTAAACTTATTTGAAGACATTAATACGTATAGATATGATGCAATATGTTCATCTAGTAGTATGTCTATTGCATGTAATCGGACATCGAACACAAGTCCAATGCATTACCTACTGAATTACTTGATTACTTTAATTATAATATGCCTCATAATAAAACAAATAAAAAATTTCAGAAAAAATAATTAAATTATGGCGAAAATACGAATGACAATGGCCAATGGTATATGCGATTGCAAAAGCCCACTAACACTTTTGATTAGTATTGTAATTTCTGAATCTACTTTTAGTGCAGGTAAGAGGGCTCTGTCTGAGGCCAGGAGTCGAATGAAAGAAAATATTTTGAAAGTATTAATGTGCGTGAAAGATTGGCAAGACGTTCATTTCTGATTGTAAGATAAATATATTGAAATTGCATATCGTCGGTAAGCGATATTTATTTTAACCATATTATTTTAATTTCGTGTACAATTTTTGACTCAACTTATTCGAAGTCGGTCTCAAATTTGGATAAATGAGAAGAGTTTTATCTATTAAAAGAGAGAGAGAGAGAGAGAGAGAGAGAGAGAGAGAGAGAGAGAGAGAGAGAGAGAGAGGGAGCTTACGAGTCGAAGCTCGGCTCGACCCTCGAGTAACGAGCCGAACTTGTGGGCAATAGGATCGAGCCGGCTCGGCTCGGCCTATTGCCATCTATAGATATCGGCTCCTCATCAGTCCTATGTGACATTGAATATGATTCATCTAAAATGAAAGTATACAGTTCGTCATTATATAGAAAGAACAATATTCTTCAGAAAAATGATGTCAAGAGAAGCAAGAAAGAACAATAAAAACACATCATTAATTATGCAGAATAGAAATTTGAATCCACAAATTAGAGGGAAAAAAAAAAAAAAAA
>CAIGRN010141103.1:0-20981 GCA_903798345.1 Fraxinus anomala
ATTTCAGTCCCCGATTTTTCACCATTTTCGCTTCTTTTCTCCATTTCTTTGTTGAACAATGATTTCTTCCTACAAAACGCAATAAGACATAATTTAGGTCGTATTTTCGACGAAAGAACAATAATATCATATCATTTCAAGCCTCGAATAAGTGTTGAAAATACACTTATCAAGGACCATGGCTTGTTGGTTTCTCCAAGTGCAATGCAGTGCCGCCCATCTCACTGCCCAGATATTCTGACTTCTGCGGCAGTGAAGCATCATGATTTAACCGTACAAAACCTGATTCCATATCTTCTGGTTGAATGTTACATCTGAGTTGGAATCATTCACGACCATAGGTGGGCTACATTTCGTTCTCTTCCTTTCAGACACATGGTTTCTATCATCTTCATCAAATGGTGTTCTCCTCTCCTTCTTAGAAGCCACCGAGTCTCTTCTGACTTCCATGCATTTCCCGATGGCATATATTAGAAGTCTTTAGTTCTTTTAATGTTAAATCCTGGGTAACCACAGAAAAGAATAAGAAGACAAATTCAATTAAGCAATGGAAGCACATGCGGAATCTCACAAGCAATAAAATGAACCAGCCAATCAAGCGTTAAGCTATACCCAATCAGCAGTAGCAGCTTCCTGTCTCCGATCCTTGAAGAAAGCACTTCTATCATTGGGCCGAGCCCCCATGTTAATTATCAGGTTATCTTCATCGCTCACTTGATCATCCCCATCGTCATCAACTTGCACATTGTTGACCAATGCGCCGGAATTGTTCAGTTCCATTGTAAATCCAGCCTTGGTACGAGTAGCATTTGAGCAGTCCTCTCTTTCCAAAATCTTGTTCATCACTGACTTCATAATGTTAAGCTCTTCCTCATTTACTCCAAAGTTCTCATTTTCATGATTGGAAGCTTTTTCTTTAACCGTCTCAGCAGGGACAGAATGCTCCTCACTCTCACAAAAGTGGATAGGGAGAGGAGGAAATTCAACTAGTTGGAAACTATATTTGTGCTTGCCAGTTCCTTCGAAAGGCACCGTTTTTTAATAAGAATTGAAACAATATACGTCAGTACTTCCACAGATGTGACTCGTGCAATAAAACTTCCAAAATCTCAATTCTGGCAGTGGACTTTAACAGTTTAACTAGCAACCCTATCACATTTTTACAACAGAAATAACACGGTTGTAGTTAATTTTGCCTTTAACCTACAACTACGACGACAAGAAAAGGTAAGATGTGTAAGAATGGTACAAATCTTTGGATGGAATGCAAGCAAAGCTTTGAAAATAAAAGGTGTTAACTTTCTTAGTTTGGGAAAGAAAACTCGGAGCTGCACTTTTTCCATGCTGGGGTCTTTCTTTGTTTTTTCTGAAGAATGCACGTTTTCAGCCGTATCAACATTCTGGCTGGTCAAATGGACGGAAAGTTCAACATCTTCATCTCACTCACCTTTCAAGCGAACAAGATAGTGTTACTTAGCCTTCTCAAGTCTCAACTTGCCACCTTTCCACTTGCACCAACTATACTGTACAATTACATTGTCCAATGAGCAAAATCAAGAATACTCCAAAGACAAAAAATGCAAAAACAAGCTAATTCGTCCTTTAGCTAGTAAGCAAACAAACCATGGAATTACATGATCGACTTGTTAGCGCGGAGATAAACAAAAAAAATTCAAGAATGTCTAGGCCCAAAAATTCAGAAGAGAATTTGAGAAATAGTAAAAAATCATCGATTTGATGGGTTGAGAATCGATCAAAATTACATTGCATTGTTTTTAGATGGTTTTTAAATTTTTCAAAATCGGTGCTCAAAAAATTTGTCAATTCCTCGTAAACGATGCCATTCAAAATTGGTTAAAACCCGTGAAAATAAAACTCCCCACAGGCCCTAAAGATTTGTCTCTAATTTACCTATATAATGATTACAGATTAGCTTAGATTAGATCTACCCAATGTCTGGCACCACAGATATTGGACATTAAAATCAGAATTTGACAACAATCTATCTAAACTTCAGCAGGATTATCTCTTAATCACCAATCATATACCAACCTTATTAAACGCACACGTATATACACATAAACATACAGTGCTGAAGAGCTTGGCAAGACCCTTGTCGGAAGCTGCGGCCTTTGGTCTGCATTATTTCTACTGAATCCTTATTTTGTTCTATTCCAAATTCATTCTTGAATTTCTCCTCCTCCTCCTCCTCCTCCTTCCCGAGGGATTTGATTTAAAACCCTAATCCAGCTCTCAAAATTTCGAACTAATTTGAACGGGAAAAAACTATCGAACAATTAAATTAAAATAAAATTCCCTCCCAAATTCATATTTTGTTTTCACTCTTCGTTGAACTCTAAATCCGATTCATTAATTATGCCTCCAAGAAAAGAAATCTGCAGGAATTTTCAACGTGGCAGGTACATTTTTATGTATTTTGTTATGATATTAATTAAATTCCCAGCTTTTCGTCGTAATAGTTATTTTGGGGTGTAATTCGAATCTAAACTGCATTTTAATTTCTGAACTCTTATAAACAGTTGGTAGTTCATAGGAAGTTTAAGTTTTTGATATATTTTTCACCTTTTTGTGTTCTTTGTTAGTAAATTGTCATTGTAATTAAAGGGGCTTCATTTTTTATTATGTTTGGGTTTTAACAATCCTTTTTTATGAGAAAAGACTTAACCCTTGGGATTTCTGCACTAAATTCATATCTTTAGTACATAACTAATTTTAGATTATTTGAAAATATGAATCTTAGTTTTTGTTTATGGACATGCTTATAAGTTGGAATACTATCTATAGACTATATAGTTGACATTATTTCTTTGATTCGGGATCAAAATTGGTTTGGAGATCAAGAAACACGAAACTCAATGAAATCTCTAGTGTTGATGTATGAGTAATTTGCGAACCAAGGGATGATCTTTTAATCATCAGTAATTTTGTACTACCTTCATGTTTAAAACGATGGAAAAATAGAATGAATTGTGATGTTGAGAACTCTGCACTCTTGAAACTATCTCTTAGTTTAGGATATACTGCTTAAAAATTGCAAATATACAATGATTATAACGCAATACTGTTGTCATTTTGGCCATAGGAACTAGGGTATGCAATTGGCATCATTTTAAGTAATACGTTTAGCTCGAAGGGACAAAACTGGAATAATTTTTGCTTTAGTACGGAGATGTAGTATCCATTGCAAATTGATGCACAAGAGGTTGCAGTTTTGTCAAGAGGGCTACAATCTCCACTTTTATCTAGAATATATAAAGCATGTTGGGAATATTGTTCTTGTGCTTTATCAGAGTTGCAGATAATTTTTACGTGATACATATAGAATTTTAGACAATTCCAACTTGTCTCGATGGGTCTATTTGTTCAGTAATTTTCTGCATCATGTAATACTTTGCTAAACTCACGCAGTTGTCAATATGGTGATCGCTGTAAATTTCTACATGCCACGCCACAACAATCACAGCCCAGTTCCTTTGGATTTGGCACGCAAACTGGCACTCAGTTTCAGCACACAAATCCACAACAGCAGAAGCCCAATCCTTTTGGTTTTGGAGTCCAGAATAATGCTCAGCTGAGAGGGGCAAATGATTTTGGATCCAGACCAAATCAATTCAAGGTTCTTTCCAAATTGATTCTAACTTGTTACTGCATCATGGTGGTGTCTAAATATCCCTCAAATCATGACTCATCTGTTGTTTTAACTCCTAAGGGATTTAGTTACATTCATTATACTTTTGATGTATCCATGTATTCACGATCTTGTATTTTACCCTTTATTGTCTTTTGGGATCAGCCTTTTGAAAATAAGTGGACTCGTTTTTCCCCTTCGAATACAAATAGCACCTCTACTTCGCGGCAATCCGACAGTCAGACTCCCGCACCTAATCACAAGTAAGTGCATGATCATCAATGAAAGATATTCTTTTCTCTGCATCTGTAATATTTCACTTTCATTTTATGCTCAAATCACATGCATTAGGCTGATTATGGTTTTGATACATGTGAAGGTGCACAGATCCCGAGTCTTGCAAACGTCAAATGATTGAAGATTTTGAAAACGAGAGGCCAGTGTGGAAGCTTACTTGTTATGGTCACAACAAAAAGTGTGCACCACCTTCTAATTTTTCCTGATCTTTAACAAATTAACATGTTAAAGTTTCCAGTTTCATAATTCTGTTGGTCGTTTTGTGGCTGAAATGGAGTGTGAATATGTTCATAAATGGCCAATTATTTTGTCTGTAGCGGTCCATGTGACATTGTTGGTGATATCAGCTATGAAGAATTGCGTGCATCGGCATATGATGAAGCTAAGCGTGGGTTGAGCTTACAGTCCATTGTAAGATTATCTAAACTCGCTATTTTGTCTTGCCAAGGCAAACAGTCTAGTGCAGTTAAAAGTTGTATCACTTAAAGGCTTATACATGCACACATACAGACATTTATTCTCAAAATTGAAGCAGTAAACTGATACACAGTATTAGCAGTAAACTGATTCCCCAGAGTGAAATAACTCTTCATTTCTTTAGAGAAATAGTTGGGATTTTATCAATCTGTGTTTCAGCTGTTTTACATATCTGTACTGAGGAATGAGATTATTTCGAACTTAAGATTTCAATTAGTGCTAGCTTTCACTAATATGTCTAATTTGTTCAGAAAATTTCGTGGATTTGGCATTTCATCAGTTTCGCATCTTTATATTACTAAATTCTATAATATGAATCAGGTTACTTGGTAGATCAGTTTCTTTACTGGCTATTGGTTGTTATCTTGATGCAGATCGATAGAGAGAGGAGCCTAGTAAATTCCAAGTTGGTTGAATTTCAAAGCCTAGTACAGAAACCTTATGCGGCTTCATCAAATGCCACAATCAGCACTCAAAATTCTTTTGCCAGTGTCAGCCCAAATGCTCCAATGGCAATTCAGAGTGGTGGTCCTCCTCCAGTGTCAAGTTTTGGTCAATTGGGAGCATCAGTAAACACATCTGGGATGTGAGGGATTATCCCTAATACTAGTTTCTGTTGTCCATTCACTTGTGTACGTTTTGCTTACCATGGATCCATCGTGTCTTATTACTTCCCAGGTTTAGTGCTGCATCAAGTTATACATTTGGGCAATCCCATCCTTTCCAGAGTAACAGTCAGGCATCTAGCATGTTTCAGAAAAGTAACTTACCCGCAATAAGTTCTCACCAGAACGCATTTTCAACTTCAACAATCTCATCACATATGCCTAGTGTGGCTTATAACCCGGCAGAGGTTCTCACCAGTGGGGCTAATTCTGCTTTGGATGTGACTAAAAACATCCAATTGACGTAAGTTGTTGCACCAATTACTGTTTATATACTGTCTCCTAAAAGGTTATGAAGAACTAGAACACTAAATATGTAGACTTTAATCACAATAAATATTTGTTTTACTAACAAAAACACTTTTATGCATTTAGACACCAAGATCACTCAATACAATTCTTCAATTTAATAATGTATCTCACACTTGGCACCTCACGGTTTCCTACAACACTTCATCTATCTCATGGGCTCACTATCTCTCTTATCACTCTATCCAGTTCACATAATACAATTACTCTACTAATTTGGAGTTATATATCTATCGATTTGGACTCCCCATAGTTCTAGACTAATCTTAATATGGCAGTGGAGTGTTAAAGCTTTGTAGGTGCTTCTTATTGAAAGAACCATTCTTACAAAAATTAATAATTGCCTTTTCAGCCAAGGCCATTTGCCTATTCTGAATTTTTAAAATTTATTGTTCAATCTAAACAGCAAGCTTTAATGTCAATTCGTGTTAATGATTTTAGATATTTGCTAGAAAATCCATACTAAGTTAAGCCATTTTTTCCAACCCTATCTGCATGTACACATCATGGCTTGAATGATGCATTGATTATTGCTGGGATCAGATAGCTGGTTTATGCGCATAGTTTATTAGTTTAAAATCATGATCATCGAAGACCACCTTTATAGATTTCATTTAAGTGGTTTGAGAAAATATAGATCTTTTCATGGTAGGATATTTAAGTTGGATGTCAAAAGAGATACCAATGACAGTGTTTCCCAGTGGGTAGTAGTGTAGCCAAGATTTTTCGTAGTGGGGTCCCTCTATAGCTTATTAGTGTATAGAAATACTTTTATACTAAACACTTGCTAGTAAAATGCCAATAGGAAACTTCTAATGGGAGAAAATTGAAACTTGAATTGTGTTTTTCATGAGCCTTAAAAAGCTGTAACAGTTATCAGTCTTTTCATAAAGATCTTTCATATTTCTAAAATGTTGAATGCTATCTTTATTGCTATGCATCAGGGTACCTTTCTATATGTATATGACTAACCAATTTTTTTATTTATTTTTCATTGATCAACTATTCAGTTTCACAGTTGTTTCTTTACAAACCTCACTTCGAAAAACTCCATCTTGATGATATACTTGCGACTGCTAGAAACAGAGCCAGTTCGAAAAGCATTTGCACTAGTGGATACACAATTTTCGTGTTTGTTTCTGTCAGTTTCCTTGCCATGTCACTATTCCTAATCAATTTACAAAATGCCTTTGGACTGCATATCATAATGGAGTTGTCAAGTTGTTTTTCAAGAGCTAAGAGAGACATAGGGTGAACCTACAGTATGTCCACTGGTTTCAGGTTGAGACCATCAAACTTCGAAAAGAGTGCCTATTACATGAATAATACCTTTGCCAATTTTTCCTCGTTATTGGCACCACTTCAAGCACAAGAATTACAAGAAATGTGGTCAAAATTGTAGTTTGATGTATGAAAGAATCAGATTTGATTGACATCTTATAGAGGGACCACAGCCAATCGTGTAACAAGCCTTGACGCTTATTACTTGGGACTTTGTGGCTGGAAAGTGTGGAAAAATATTCGTAACTGGGGATTAATTCAAGTGATAAATTGGAAAATAATTGGAATACATAAGAGACCAATATGATGGACAATGATGGGTTATTCTGTTACTTGGTGACAGGAACAATGTTTATGGTGTTTTGGAGGCTTTGCTGTGCCCGAGATATCTGCTTGTGGGGGAATGTGTTTGGAATACATTTTGCTATGTGGATATAGTAGTTTTGAATAATATTGCAAAGAATATATGGGTTCAAAAACGCTAAGACATGTTTGATTATAGCCCTCATGCAACTTTTGAGGTCGTCGTTTGATTATTTATATTTGAACCATGTTTTATTTTCATTGATATGGTGAAAAGCTAATGAAGAGTCATAAGTCGGCCACCCCTCTTAAAGGAATTTTTAAGATGTCCTGCATTATTGTTAGACACGAATGCGATGCAGTCCAGAAATAATTTTATTTCACTATGTTTTTTCTTTCATTTTTTGGGCATTTTTTTGTATTGAATATATATACCATCCGATGATATATTGTTTAACCTTTGATAATTTCCTGTATGCTTGTAATTGATCTCAACATGTTGTGCAGGAACAACATGCTCAGTGGAAACAGTAACATGGACAATAGCATTTGGATGAAAGCGGAATGGAAAATTGGAGAGGTAAGCACTAATATTATGCTTTGACTGTGGGTTAGTATTCATATTTAAACATCCTTGAATTAGGTGGATCCTTTAAAAACTAAGAGCAGAAAATGCTAGATACATGCACAAGGGATTCACATTGGACACAAAGGGTATGTTTGTTATGCAGTATTGGACATGATAAGACACTACAATGGACAAGAGCTTTTTTAAATTTTTTTCCCCTTTAATATTGTCTAGTAGCATCTGATCCACCTTATCAGACATGTCCGCAATGTTCTTCCTTCCCTAGTTCCCCTGACCTGGCACCCTAACATGGGCAAGCGTGCCCGCTGCTAAACCGTATGTGAACACATACAGAAATGGCTGGGATTTAATTGGCAAACAGTTGAACCAACCAAGATTGATCTCAAAACTCGGGTATCATAACACTTTAGATTGTGGAGTGAGAATTGCTTAAGAGTCCTAATTTTCCCACAGAAGATTTATGAATTGGATTCACAAGTAGAACTAAACTACTATGGGCTTGAAATTGCAAGAGTATGACGTCCATATAATTTTTTTTTTTTGCTTGACTTGACTTGTCATAAAATTTTGCATTTCGAGCATAGAATTAAATTTTTCTTTTCTGCAATTTGATTTATATCTCAGATTCCAGAAGAAGCACCTCCAGATAATTTTATCTACTAGAATCGGTTCTAGCACGATGCATTGTAACCATTTACCAGAACTTCCTGTAAGTTTTGTGACAATGTTATTCATCAGCAGATTTCAGGTGGTCTTCCAGATCATTATACTAAAATTGATTCTAGGACGAAGGAATTATAAATCTTGTAATACAAGAAAAGAAAAGACAAAGATTTGTTGTTATCAGCTTGATTTTTATAAATTTTATACATGTTCATCAAGAACAGAAAAGCAAGCATGTGATTTCATAGTTCTTTCTTGTCAATGCACGCACCTCACATTAAAGACTTCCCTTTCTTGGCATTGGAGGAATTGTTGTACTATTTACCAGTAATAGTCTATAGATAATGGAAACTTAGATGTTTATTTCTTGTTGGTCACCCAACTTCGATTTGTTTCAACTCAATTACCCACTTGCATTTTTGTTTCAGTTTTAACCATTTCGTCTATGATGACCAAAATTAATAGTCGGGCCCCACGTGTTTCACGTGTCATGAGGGACCGACCTTTGGCTTACCCATGGTTACACGTATCATAGTGAAATCGGAGTAAAAATACTTTAGTGATCAAAATGAACCAAATTGAAGTTGAGTGATTAGACTGATATAAAGGTATATTCTGCTTGCTAGCACAACCTGTCTCGTAAGGAAAGAGAGGGAACAAACAGCAAATGGTACGCAAATTCTGGAAAATGCGTTTGACACTTTGCTTTAAAGTGATAAGAGAATGAAGCTGGAAAAGTCTTAAAAGATCGTCCAATCATTGTATTGTGGGTCCACGTTTGGTCTGGCAATTTACGATATAACAACATAATTCTTCTGTTTTAAAATTAATTTTACAAGCTGTCGTCAACGAATTCATAGCTTAGATGCTCCACACTTCATTTCAACTTATTTTTGCTTTTTCTTTGAACCCAGCAAGATCTTCTCACCTAGCAAAGCTCATATTTAGTGCTATACATTTTATTGAGCCTACAATTTTATCGATTTTTCAATAGTACATTATATCAACTTTTATAAAAAAAAAAAAATTGTCAAATAGTCCCTCATCAAGGAAGGAAGCATGTATGCCATACTTGATACAGTTCGGTACAATTAAAACGTGACTTATAGGTCATGTTTAATACATTAAATTGAGTCAACATGTAACTCGTTGTTTAAAATTTTAGTTTTGTAATCGAGCATTCTAGTGATGGAAACATATATTTTTTGGTCCTAAAAATAAGAAGTGAAATGTGTAAAAGGGAGTTGAAGTCTTGAAGATGAAGGATGAAGACAAATGAATTTGTTTATTGTCCTAAGATATTCGCCGACGCGTATTTTATATTTTAATTTGTCCATTAATCACTCCATCTCTCTTGTTAAATATTTTGTGGCTACTCGTTACGTAGAGAGATTAATTTATTGATTGACAATTCGGTTAGACTCCAGTTACTATTTAACTAGTTTTGGTTCTTAAATTCGATTATTGAATTGTTACGGATGAAATTACTCAATAATATACTATTAAGGCTTGAGCTTTCATTTTAAAATATCGATCTTATTGAGAGAAGTAACACAAATTCTTGTAAATTAGTCTATATTTCGTTAATTAGTCGATATACGATTAAAACTTGAGGTCTTATATTAAACGGTAATCTTATTAAGATAAGTAACATAAACTCTTATATGTTGGCCTTTCGATAATTGGTCGTTGTGGGATTTATCCATTTATATATACACTTTACTCTATTATACCATATCAGATTCGTCTAAAATCAGTCGATGTTTGGTGTTAGGTGTAGAATTCTCAATGGTATCCATTCGGCCTAGTTTTATTATAAACGAAAAAACTGAACTTCTGTTTTGTAGCCATTTTTAGCAAAAAAGAAGAAAAAAAATGACCGTTGAAGAAGTAAAAAAAGACGGCTATGAGAGGAAAAGTAAAAAAGTTGGTTGAATTTGATTTCTAACGGGTAAAAAATGCATTCTTTCGTCCTAAAAATGGCTACTAAACTGGAGGTTAATTATTGGCATTATTTCCTTCAATGAAATCCATAGTTAAAAATCAGAGGGCAATGCTGCATTTTCAGCATAACCCAATTTTCTTGATTCTTGCTGTAATTTTCTTGTTATTCTCTCAAATCTGTGCTGTTTCTGCAGCAGAAAATGTCATTGATTTGGATGATTTTGATAGAGATGTGAAGAAGTTAAAGTTCGAAAATCCGAGTATTCGACAAGCCTACATTGCTTTACAAGCAGGGAAACAGGCTATTTTTTCTGATCCTTCAACTTCACAACAAACTGGACAGGTTCTGATGTTTGCTCCTATGGTGGAATCTTATGTTCCCCGAATCCAACGAATACGTCCATGCGAGTCGTGGCTGGGATTGACCTAAACAACGCAGACATTGCAGGGTACCTCCCGGATGAGCTCGGATTATTAACTGATCTGGCATTTTCCACATAACTCACAGATTCTGCGGTGTGATTCCGAAGAGTTTCAAGAAAATGAAGCTTCTTTTTGAGTTGGACGTCAGTAACAATCGCTTCGTAGGGGGATTTAAGCGGTTCTGTCATTGCCTGAACTGAAATTCTTGGACCTCAGGTTCAACGAATTCGAGGGGCCTGTCCCCACTAGGCTTTTCGACAAACCCTTCGACGCCATTTTCTTGAACGACAACAGATTTCAGTTTGGAATACCAGAAAATCTTGGAAATTCTCCGGTTTCTGTTTTGGTATTGGCTAACAATAATCTTGGGGGTTCATTCCAGGCAGCATTGGAAAAATGGGTAAAACTTTGAATGAATTGATTTTGATGAATGATAATCTAACTGGTTGTTTGCCTCCAGAGATTGGAATGCTGAAGAAATTGACAGTATTCGATGATAGTTTCAATAATCTCCAAGGGCCATTGCCTTCGGGTATTAGCCGTATGAGGAGCTTGGAACAGCTAGATGTGGCGCACAACCGCCTCAATGGAGAGGTGCCCGCCACCGTGTGCCGCCTTCCCCAGCTGCTCAACTTTAATTACTCATTCAATTACTTCACTAAGGAGGCTCCGGAATGCACTAAATTTGGTGAAGGGACTCAGTCCGATGGGCGTGAGAATTGTATATCGGGGAAGAGTGATCAGAGGTCTGTTAAAGAGTGCACATCTGATGCTGCTAAGCCGTTTGATTGTCGCAAGTCCAAGTGCGGTGGTGGTGGCAGCAGCTTCGGGATGAAGCCTAAACCAAGGAAGGGGCCATCAGTTCAGATAAAGCCGCCATCTTCAAAGCCATCTACTGGGCCAATACCTTTTCGGAAGCTTGTTTCGCCGCCACCTCCACCTACTTCAAGATCTTCACCATCCACAAGATCACACCCTCCACCACGTCCAACTCTAACTCCAACTCCAACTCCAACTCCAACTCCAACTCCAAAGCCGATGCCGACACCAACACCATCTTATCATGCACCACCGCCTAAACACAGTCTCTCCAGGAACTCGCCTTCCACCACCTTTGCCACCAACTTACCACCCTAAGCCCACAAAGCATTCACCTCGACCCCCACCACCTCAGCATAAGAGCTCACCAAAGACGCATTATGCACCGTCACCTATGCCGCCTGCCTCAGCAAAAGAGCTCACCCAAGACACGCTATGCATCACCTTCACCACCATCTCCACCAGTTTATGAACACGTGACACCATCACCGCCTCCACCACCCTCTTCCTTACCTCCACCTCCCTACACATATTCACCACCGCCGCCGCCTCCCTCACCTCTACCACCCTACATATATTCATCGCCGCCTCAACCTTCACCATCACAACTGCCGCCATCTCCTGGATGCTATGAATCAACATTACCTCCACCAACTCCTTGTGCATATTCATCCCCGCCACCACCCTCGCCATCACCTCCACCTCTCTACACATATTCATCCCTGCCACCACCTTCTCCATCACCTCCCTCACCATACATATATTCATCACCCCCTCCACCTTCTCCATCACGATCACCACCCTACATATATTCATCGTCGCCACCGCCTCCACCATCCCCTAGATGCAGTGAATCAACATCACCTCCACCACCTCTTTATGTATATTCATCCCTGCCACCACCCTCTCAATCACCTCCCCCACCCTATACGTATTCATCCCCACCACCACCTTCTCCATCACCTCCCCCACTGTATACATATTCATCACCCCCACCATCTTCTCGATCACCTCCACCACCCTACATATATTCATCACCACCGCCACTGCCACCCTCACTGTCTTCACCACCAGTGTACGAAAACATACCACTTCCTCCAATCGAAGGAGTCTCCTATGCATCTCCTCCACCCCCTGTCATTCCATACTACTGAAATGGTCCCCAGTTATAGTCCATCCTATACTGCCATCTTTCTCCTCTCTTAAATTCCAAAAGGGTGTTCCATAAAAACATAAGAGACAATTCTTTTCTGCAGTTAAAGGGAGTGTTTGTGCTTCTGATAATCCGTGGTTCCATTTTGGAGGACTCCTGCTTCAACAATAACTAGCATAGGTCTATTTGTTAATTATTTCACAAGTTTTTGCTGTTTAATTACTATACAAGTTTTTATTGTTCATAATTGCAACTTATATTCTTCAAATGTCATCTTTTATTGATATACTACAGTTACCAAAGGTTTTTTTTCTGGTGGTGAAGACAAATATGCAAATCAACACACACTCCCCAAGAGTCTCTCTCTACCTTGCAGTTCTTGATGATTATTTATTAAAATCCAGAATATCTCCTAATATATACATAAAAAAAAACAGAATAGAATTTTTAGGATGGGGGGCATAAGACCTGAAATTACACATACAAAACATAAAAGGATATAATAAAGGAACATGTAACAAATGTGTAAACTGAGAACGTTGCACGTGAATATTCCACTAGAGTAATGCTAAGTAACCCCACTGGGATTGCAATTCCAGTCTAGGTGGCGGCAATATAGCATTGAATGATAAGGGAAATTAAATGACTCATATAATTTTACCTTTCATTTGGCCTATTATTTAGCGCTACCTAGACTGGAGTTGCAAATCCTAATGGGGCTAAATAACATTATTCATTCTACTACAACGGACATTCAAGAACCGATGAAAGAAGTTTTAATGAATTTGAAAGAAATTGTATTAAGAAGTAATCTATATGGAACTTGTGGTTTGGTATTTAGGGCTAGTTTGACAAGGCTTTCACTTCTTAGTCTCTTAATCTCAGAAGTAGCTTTTGACTTTTCAAAAGCCATGGCAAACAAGCCCTTAGATGCATTGCAAGTGTTTAAACTGGCACCTTAGCAAAGCTTTGATACATAATCTCATCACTGCCACATTATGGACACATCATAAAACACTGCATCATAGTTGCATGTTGAATCAAATGATGAATACTTTCAAGTTAGAGATACAACATGTTGCTACCTTCCAACATCTGTAAATATTGAGTTGAGTTATTAAGTTTGTGTCCACATATTCACTCAACAGCAAATGCATTGCCATATGAAAACAAATATGCCATTACCAGCATTGCACCCCAGAAACACCTACACAGCCTACACACACAGAAGTCAACTGGTGCTGGATAGTACATCACCGAGAATCTTTTTCTTCTCAACAAATGAAAAACTAACCATCTTACAGTTCCAAGAAAACTGCATAGAAGCCTCTGTCTTTCCAATGAAAACCCGAGTAATTCATGGGAGTAGTAATGTACAAGCAAACATGCCACGTAAACTTGAGCAAATCTGTCACTCGTTTTTCTTCTTCATTTTAATTTATCTCAGTTATAAGAGCTTTATCCAAAGCGGATCACGATGCATGATATATCATCTTTGCTTTTTCTCTTCAAACCCTCCGTGGTTAAAACACTTTGCTGCTGCTTGAGGATTTTTAATGCATCTTACCATATTGACAGCATCTTGGTTACCCATCACCTGCCAATAGAGTTCACTGAATAAATTTCATTTAACCCATGAGTTTGGCAAGTGCTTCGTTTCCATTGAAGGCTGATACCAATTTCTTTTCACAATTGAATATATGACCACAGAAGGAGAACATTATAGTTGACTTACGCAAGGATAACATGATTTTGCATGTAATAAGAATGGTATGAAATCTTTTTTGTTCGAAGGGATCTTTTCCCAATCCTACCCAATATCTTATATCCATTCTGGCATTTAATAATGAAGTGTTCCAAAATTCTTATTCTTTGACAATCCATTCTATTCTCTCAAATCAAAATCATAATAATCCTGTTGAAGGCAATATTTATTGATATAAATTTGGCCATATCTACTCAATTTAAACTTAAATTAAGTAGTTCAATATGGTATCAGAAAGCAGACAAAGACTCTTAAGTTTAAGTCTCTTTATCATCCATTAATGAAATTGTGTATATGTCAGGCTTCAACAGGAAAAAAAATGAACTGTCCTTCATGTGAGGGGGCGTGCTCAAGACAATATTTAAATGATATATATTTGGCTCTATTTACTAGTTTAAGCTTTTAGATCAAATGTTTCAACAAAACCGTAAGTATAGTGATTATACTTTTGATGGAAGCAGTTTTCAAGATGCTGAGAGAAATAAAGAGGTAAGTTGACACAAACTCATCTTATTTACTAATGCAAGTTTCTTCTAACATGAAAATCATTTTGTAATAGAAGAGTGCAATGCAGATAGCTTTGTTATCATTAAAAGCAAAAACAGTTTTCTGGTGAAGACTAATATCCCAGAAACGAAAAGAATTCCACTCGAATTTCCAAGTGGGCTCGAGCCCATATATAATATTTATGTTTCATCGAACAGAAGACAACTACAAATGATGAAAGTTTCTCAGATATTTTCCAGTGTACGGTTTTGCAAAAATATACAAACCTGCCAAGTGGTATTAATTTACTAAATAAGCTTTTATGTTCCTGCCATGGATTAGACAAAGAAGGAGAAAAGGATTTCCTATCCACATTGCAGCATAGAACCATAATTTTTAATCGTTTCAACAGTTCAAAGCATGGAAAGTACCATAAATCAATGAAGAACCTCAGCATCAAAATACAATGAACACCGACCTTCCATAAACCATCACTTGCTAAAATAACGAACTCTATACTTGCATTGATGTGTGCATAGCATACATCAGGCTCTGAACTCAAATGTGCTTTTAGGTTTTCATATCCAAAAGCTCGCGCCACGGCATTAACACAAGGCACATCTACTAAAGATAGATTACTTCAAGTTTTTGAGCAAGATACATCAAATCAAATCTTGTCTACTCTATAGCTGAACCTACTTTGCTACCACATATTTTGATAACTTACTTCTTCCTTTCTTACTTCTAAGTAAACAATATAATAAAAAAAAAAAGTCACATTTTAAAAATTAGTATGATGTTACTCTCATAATAAATAATTTACTTACAAAAAAAATATTGTTTTTCAGAACTTACTTGTATACTCGCAAGTGAAAATTTCAAACTTAGCGTCTTAGCAATAAATTCTCTAGTCTTCAAAGATCTCTAGAAATAGAAGTTATTAGAAAATATAATATATACCAGGAAGATTAGTCACAAAACCACCTGTTTCTCAATTCTTCTCCGTTCATTGTGTGGCTCATGGTCCACGATGAGTTGTCTGGCGGTTCCAATCTGGCACAAGACAGCTCTGGAATCACCAATGTTTGTCACCCATAGATCTTTCCCATCATTAACAATAGTAGTTACTGTTGTGGACCCACCAGGTCCAAATTGCATGGAATTCTCTAAGATAACTTTATCAGTTGAGTGGTAAGCATTTTCTATAGCACTCTTGGGGTCTACCCAAAAGCGAGGCTGTCCATTGGAGTAAAAACAGAAATATAAGGAGATATATTAAAATCCTCCAAGTGCAGGAATAATTGGTCATGTTGTGAAAAGGATAAGCATCAAGGATTAGCTAGATTGGCATAGTGGTAAGCAAAGTGTCCATGTCTATCTCTCAAGTGTAATTACATATTGTTTCAAGTGTAATCACATATTCATCTTGGAAGATTACATTTTAGCATCTTGTGAAACCACCTAAAAGACTAAGTTGTTAGAGAAGGTACATATTTAGTTATTTAAATTTAGTCTTCTAACATACCCCTCGCGTACATGCCGAATTCACTTTTTTTTTTTAATGAAAATCCAGACGAGCACAATTTCCATATATGGGTCACCGTGAGACTTGAACTCAAATCTTTTGCCTCATTTGATACCATGTGAATCTACCTCGTCTAAAAAGAGGGGTCACGCTTATTTAATTAAATTCAATCTTCAACACATCTCACTATGAATGCTATAAAAAGGAAGAGATGCAGGATTGCTTTTTGTCAGTAGGTCCTCTAGCTGCACAGGTGAATAACTTTTAAGTCGGGGTATTCATGATAGAAATTTCATTTATATCGATTTTAGTTCAATTAGCTGATTAGAATATCCAACTAAACGAAATAATTGTCAGATCAAGTGTTTATTATCTCATTCAACGTTCTGAAAGTTTATGGAAGAGCAGAAACTGTGGTCGTTTCTATTCTATGAAGGCTTTCTCTTCTGAATTCTAACAAGCAAAGATACACAGTTTGATAGAGTTACTCCTAAATGTGGGGTTTGCATGCAAAAGACCTAAATGAAAAGTGCTGCTCTAAGTTAGATGAATAAACTTAAATAGTGTTGAAGGGGAATCCAGGACTGCGGAATATTAAGAGGGGTCATTATTCACCAATTTTAGTACAGCAGTGAGGAGGTAGCTGAAGCCGAAGTGCTGCAGATAAGGACTAAATTAGCATTGAAATAGAGTTCCATGTCAAGGCTCCTGGTCTTTGGTTTGTTATTTCTATTATGATGAATATTTAACAAACTGTCCTCAGTTTAACCCTCGACACCTCCACAACTTTTGAGAAGAAAAAGAAACATCTGATTAACTTGATCACATGTTTCTCTCGTCATCTATCGTACCAAGAGAAGCCAACAGAACACTGCATGTCTAAAAAAATGTTCCGATCTTGAATATACTTAAATAATTTTAAATGTGCTTGTTTGGGCTGAGTCATTATGATTTCATTACATAATAATGCAGGCCCTAAAATTACACTTTCCCCTCATCAAGTTTCAGGTTAAAAAAATTTATCTTCAATGCAATTCTCTCACTACCTAGAATCTTAAGTTGCCGCATTATTCCTAAATATGTATAACTATACATGATAAAATTTCTATTAGCACAAATATCTTCTAAAATATCCTAAAATATGAAATTTTATCTAAAACTATACTCCACTTTTCCTAAATACTTTTACTACAACCAAACCCACATTGTTTCAAATTTTAAAAACATCGTTCTCTGAACATCCCAATTTCAACAACAAGCCATACCAAAGTCCTGTGTTAATTCTCTCGAACTGTATTAAAATAAGATAGTAATTAAGACTTGTTTAGAATAATTAAACTATAAAAGAAATGGGAAAAAAAATAAAAACATCCAGAGACTGAAACATACCTCTTCAAGTATGTTGTTAAAGAGGTTGTACTTTAAATAACTCAGTACACAATCACCAAGGTGACTATCAAAAATCACGAACAAACCAATCAGATGCCCCTTCTTTTGCCTGTACTCAGCAACATTATAGTCCTCCATGTCATGACCTGATTGACCTTCCACCATATGGAACCCATGTGACACTTTATTACGACACGACAATGACTTCAACTTGATCTTCCCTTTTCCTGTATCTGGTGAAGATCCATCCATACAACAAGCTCTCTACAAAACCCGCCCAAACAGAATTAACAAGCATAAATAAAGGACTACTCTAGTCTCTATACCACTACTCATCATATATCAAACATCCGGACGCCACAGCGGAGTTAAAACTTGCATTACACGGGACAATAATCGAACAGTTAACGTGCAGAAGATATAATTCATAATTATAACTGAAGTTCCGTCACAAGGTTCAGTCGAGCCAAAGCAGCTTATATGGAACAAACCATAAAAGGAAACTACAAATCATAGCAACTCAATTCAATAACAAGTTACAAGTTGAAACCAGAATTCTTGTCTCCACAAAATTTCAATTTTTAAAGGGTACATAAAAGAATACCATAATTCACTTGTAGTCAGGTCATAACTTAATCTTTTACTTATAGTCACTTGTAGTCCCAAATGGAAAACGAAGACCGCTTTTTAACCATTTGGGACTGTGAAATAACTAATTCTCACGTAAAATCATAAACAGAAATTCTATTTATTGATTTTATGCAAATTTGGTCAACTTCTTGATCAAAAATCAGAGAACAGAAGAAAAAGGATTTGTTGTTCTTCGCGTGCTATTGTGTTTTTGGCAGATAATCAAAATTCTTTAGGTGAGGTCTTTGCAGTGTGAAATGGTGGTTTGTTTAGTCTCATCCTGTAACTCGAGAGTGAAGTAATGTAGAGTGCAGAAATTGATTAATTAGTTGAAAATTTCGACAAAGTCAACGGTGAATTGGGTTTATTCCGTTTTGACCCCTCAAGATTCGATAAATTTCAATAAAATCCCCTATAATTTAACAAATCAATTGGATAACTATAAAAGAACAAAAATAAAAACCATTGCTTACGCCGAATAATTCTTTATTATAGAGATAAATAATTTATCATATTTGAAATATTACTCGAATAAATTATTTTATTAAAAAGAAAATCGAGTTAAGTGCAGACTTTAATATAAACTTAAATAGTTGTTTCATTCGAATTACTAAGAGCATGTTCTCTTTATCATTTTCAAATCGTTTTCTGTTTTCGATTTTTCAAAATAGTGAAAACAAGTTCTCCTTCCTATTTTCGAAAACACGTTTTGAAAACAAGTTAAAATCAAGCCAAAATTTTCAAAACACATTTTGAGTTTTTTTTAAACAATTTTTCAAAATACCAAAAAGAACACATTTTTAACAATCTCAAAATGAACACTCAAAACATAAAACCCAAAATGAATTCAAAATTCAAAATATAAAATTGAAACACAAACAGAACAACCCCTAAATTTTTCTTTTTTTAAATCACGTCACGTGAGTGTATAGTTAATAATTAGTCTAACCATCTTCTTGTTAGACTTTGCCGTTAATTTTAATAGGAATTGAGTGTGTGATAACATAAAATAAATTACAAGTTTAGGGATCAATTTGAGATAACAAACAAATTTCAGTGGCTCTGATGAAATTTCACTAAAGTTGAGAGACCGCATTGAATTATACGGAAAATTATATAAAAATATGAATAAAAACAAAACAAAACCGAGTTATCGGAGTGCAAATTCTCTTTGATCAAATTACAATCGGAAATCGGAATTGAAGAAGAATCAATGTCAATGGAGCCCCCTCCATTCGAAGAAGCCTCGCGCTGTAACGTCTGCAAATGCAGCTTCACCACCTTCCGCCGTCGGGTACTCTTTTATTCATTCCTTTGTTTATTTTCGTTTGTTTCGGTTTTTTGTGTAATTAATTCATAGCTTGATTTTGATAATTCATTGTATATCGGAATTCGGATCGTTTGCATCTGGATTCTTTTTTCCTTTTTCCTTCTTTTTAATTAATTTAGAATGAGGTGATTGCACTGGATTACTGAGTAAGTTACTGGGATTTATGGATAATGATCTAGTGGACTGAAAAGTTATTTTATAGTTTGGTGGAGTTCTAAGTTTGTATATGGTGATGCTTCCCGCAATTTGGGTAAAGGTTTAGTTTTTGTGAGTAGTTTAGGACATGGCAGATGTTGTGTGTGTTAGGACTGTCAAACTCCACATTGTTGGGCCCACGAATTTGCTTTTGGATACTACCCAAAAGGCTTCGTACCAATAGAGTATTGTCATACAATTATAAACTCATCATATTTCCCATGCCTAGCCAATGTGGGAGTACTTTTACTCCCAACAATCCTCCCCTCAAACGAAGGACCACATCATTGTGGCCTCCCTTCAAACGATAATCCATCCGCCAATCATCTTGTACAGCCGTAATTGTCGTCGCCCTTGACCAAACGGGACCTGCCGCTTGACCCCCATATTTTTTATGTCAGAAAGACTTTCGACACAAGACACCTCAAACGCGGATGATTTTTAGCCAGATCACAAGGCTAATTAAGGGACCTCCACCACGCTTTTCGTTGCGTTCCTCTGGCTAAGTTTTTGGGCCCTAGAGTAGTAGAACCAACAACCGGTACAATATTGNCTCAAACGCGGATGATTTTTAGCCAAATCACAAGGCTAATTAAGGGACCTCCACCACGCTTTTCGTTGCGTTCCTCCGGCTAAGTTTTTGGGCCCTAGAGTAGTAGAACCAACAACCGGTACAATATTGACTGATAAACAGAGGACAGATCTAGAAATGTTGAAGCTGAAGGGTTTGAAGGCAAAGAATTACCTTTTCCAAGCAATTGATCGTTCAATTCTGGAAACAATTCTTTGCAAGGACACCTCCAAGCAAATATGGAACTCTATGAAGAAAAAGTTCCAAGGCAACGCAAGGGCAAAGCGTGTGCAGCTCCAAGCTCTTCGTCGAGAGTTTGAGGTTTTTCAAATGAAGGCGGGAGAGTGTTTCAGTGTATTTTTGGAGGACAATGGCAATTGCAAACAAGATGCAGATTCATGGGGAGAAGCTTGAGGATGTCACCATTATTGAAAAGATTCTTCGTTCAATGACATCAAATTTTAATTTTGTGATTTGCTCTATTGAGGAGTCGAAAGATATTGATACTCTTTCAATAG
>CAIGRN010141122.1:0-14179 GCA_903798345.1 Fraxinus anomala
ATGAAAATTTTCGGGGCACTACAATACCTGCGCATGATCATATCATTAGTGAACTATTTGATAAAATAGGCATCACGCCTAGCTGTTAGCGTACTTGCCGTGCCGAATGGGGAGATAATCATTCTCACTGCATGACACGTGGTGTCAAACGTAATAATATCACCGAACTCCTTATATGCTTGATCCTTTAGACACAACTCGTCATCTAAATCCATACTAAAGTAAAAGCCCGAGTACCATGCTTGCATTTTAGAGAAGTATGATTGTATCACTGCTGCATCATCTTCTTCAAGTCTCAATCGCCTAACTTTTTCGACATAGTTTTGACAATCATTTTCGATGCAAGTCATATTATCATATCCACCCACTTCAACGGCTGTAGAGTTGTAACTCTTATGCAACAGAATTCATGTCATGTCATTTACTTCAAGTCGTCGTTTCACATGTGCATTCAACTCTCGGTTGCATTGATATAGCCTAGATTTTGAAGGGCTTGTCTTATGATTGTGGTCCAGGTGTACTGTGTTAATTCTCCATATTCCGCAAATATCTGAAGATGCAGTGATCCTGACTTTACATCCATTCTGAATAGGTGCTTGCGGCTTCAAAGAACCACTTGAATTTCTAATTCTTTTCCCTTCACGACTACAAACAAATGTAATATTTCTCAATAATCCATCATCATCCTTTCTCGAATTTCTTTTTCTAACAGGGAAACCAATTTCGTATGCATATCTTTTGTAAAACTCAAATATTTCATTTTCATCCTTAAATTTCATACTCACCTCAGGCACAATCTCACCATCTCCAACTAACATATCATCATCCAGTATGTTCATATTATCCACAACATTTTCATTATCGAACTCTACCAATATAACGTCATCCACATATTCTAAAATTTCTTTCCTACAACAAACAAATCAATTACAATGTCGAATAATGTACAATTAAAAAATATTTTATCTAACGATAATTCAAACTTAACGTACAGAGAAAATCACTATAACTAATCCCCTAAATTTGAACGATAATTCAAACTTAACATTATGCAGTAACCGTAGCTGAAATGAAAAAAAAATATTCCCTCATCTAATCACATAACAAATCCCCCAAATCTTACACCAGAGTCATGAAGTCATACTACTGCAAAATAATAGAAATCTTACACCAAAAAACAATGAAATAAATAACAAATGCAAACCAAAACCTTTTTCGGTCATCTCTCGTTAAATCCATATTAGGTCCAGTGCAAAAATAGCAGATGTGGTTCGATGTTAGCTTTTCCCCTGTATTTGATGTTGCCGGACAACTATGTAAAACAATAAAAAAAATTAGCGAACATCCTCAGTAATCCTTCATCTTCATGTGCAAAGACGAAAGCAACTACTTACGATTCTTGAAGAAACCCGTATTTTGAAAGCACTTCAAGCCACCTAAACGAGTAAACTTGAAATCCAAGAGAAAGATATATACGGATAAACCTTAAACCACTTAAAATGGGTATTTCCCAAATTTCAGTCACAGGAATGGAAGAGATACAGTCAGGTTTCTCTCCATGTGGTGGTCTGAAAATCGCGCAAATATTGCCCTCGAATGATTTTGCCCGGTTTATGCTCGCCTAATATGAAGGAAAATGGTTTTAAATGGGCATGACCCAGGTGTGACCCGGTTGAACTTTTTTTTTTTTTTTACCTCATTTTCCACCTCATGCGGTCAAGCTGAGTGTCAACCGCGATGTTGCAGTAGCTTTATTCTAGAACGTATTATTTACGTGATTAAAGATTTAATAAGTTAATAAGGTATTATTCAAATTTTTTAATTTTGGAGGGTAGTTAATCTAGTTTTCCCTTTAATAAACCTTCAAACTGAACAAAGATAAGGTTNCCTTCAAACTGAACAAAGATAAGGTTAGTCTTAAGAACATGTTAGCTTCAAAATAATAATAATAATAATAATAATAATCCTTCAAAGTGAACAAAGATAAGGTTAGTATTAAGAACATGTTAGCTTCAAAATAAATAAATAAATAAATAAATAAATAATAATAATAATAATAATAATAATAATAATAGCAAATGGTAAAACTCATAAGTCAAACTGATTATAATTTAATATATTCTTGATCGAAAGGAAAAAAGGGTCACATTTGACTAGGCATGGGCATGGGTCGCATGGGTTGGCTTTGAGTCCAACTCGAAATCCTTGATTGCTTTGGATAAATTTCAACACAGACCAACCTAATTCAGCTTGGTTTGGTTTGATTAGTCGATTTGGACATTTATCCAAATTAAAAAATATTCTGTCTAAATATTTTGGGTTAGAAAATTTGTTTATATATATATATTGATACGCACTACATAAGGAAAAAAAAAATGCACCATAATGAAAAGTAAGCTACAAACTAAGTTTGGAGTTTACAACAATCAAATCTTCTCCTTTCTTTTCTTTTAGAGTTTAGAATTTTGATAGAAGAAGCTTAGACAGTAAGCAAAATCTTTGAGAAAGAATTATATTCATATTTCTATTATTTTGTTTTCAAGTTTAAAAATATGAATTTTAAAATGAAAAAAATATTAAAAAAAATGTGTTAACAAGTTGGGTCGATTAATTAATGGGTTAGTTGTTTAAATCGAAACCAACCCGATCCGACTTTTTCATGGTTAGAATTAATCAAACCAAATCGATTTCCTAATTTAAACCGACCCAAACCGACCAACTATGTTTGGTTTGATCGGTTTGGTCGATTTTTCGATTTTTTTGTACACCCTTATATATGACCTATATAAATAGCATTATTCTATATCATATGATGATAAAATATCTGTGATGTGGTGATTTATATGGAATAATGAAATTGGACTCTTCAATTTTCATGAGAGAGATGGAAAAATGTAAGGAATAATGAGTTGCCACATCACCGATATTTCATCATTATGATGATATATAACATTACTCATATAGCAATTTAGATAATTATATTCACACAACAATTTTTATTTCTTGCACTACATTTTAATTGTACTTAAACTTCTTATCTATAAAAAAAAAATATTCAGTTTTGTTACACTTACATTATAGTTGACTCTCTAATTTATATTCCACCATGTGACACACAATTCTATCATTGATTAGTTCAACACTTAAACAATCAATGATCTTAATTTTGACACCGTGGAATGTCATCCACAATGTATATAAGAAAATGTACAAGTAAATTAATTCAAATATACTATTATTTAAAAAGAAAAATTGCTTTGGTCTATTCTGTATTCTTGTTTGGGACTATGATGTTAAAGAATTTGCACAGATTTCCATTTTCCTCGAAATTTGGGAATTGTTTCCTTTCCAATACATTGTGACACCACTCTTTTCCAATATGTTAAATAAATTAGTAGCTTACTATTTTAATTCGAATATAGTATTGTTTTTCTTATTCAAACATCTCCATACTGAGTAATTTATAGAAATTGAAATTGAACTATCTTGGTCACATGAGAGCTCAATAAGACAATAGAATTATTACAAGTTGCAAACGTGTATAATATGTAATGGATTATCAAATAATTGGGTAAATTGATGTGACATGACTCCCAACGAATATTTTTATCTATAAAGGAAAATAATTACAACGTGAGTGAAAATCTGTCTAAATAATGAATAATTGTTACATGACTCGAAAGAAATTGATATCTACGAATTGAATAACTGATAATTGCCTGAATTGATGTGATTCGAAGCAAAAAAATTTCACCGTTCTCTATCAAAATAGTTTCGTACAAGATCATGACGCTGAATTTTAAGTGGCAAACACTTTTTATTGTCGTTGTTGATTATAGTCTAATGAACAAATAGTCATTCAATCCAGCCGAGAAAGACTTGTTTGTTTAATTGTTTTTTTACTTGTCATTTACATATAACAGTCGGTTAAAATGATTGATTTACTTGTTTGGATTTCATAAAAATAAAAATAAAAATTAGAATTATAGTGCGATAGAAATAAGTCATTGTTTGGTACAAATTAAAATTAAAATTTTAACCAAAATCAAAATCAACAACTAATTTTAATAACACATTTTATAATATCAACAACTTTTCAAACACATATTTTATCAACTTTTATTAAATTTTACTAAAGATCTAATTTTTAATCCCTACCAAACAAGAGATAAGTGAATGAATAAAAAGAGGATATAACTAATTGTACATCTCCCTTTACAACATATTGGCCAGGCCATCAGATGTGAAATGTGGTATGAGATTGTGTCGTGTGTTAATTCGATAAGTCATGGAGTAAAGGGAGGTGTACATATAGCAAGACTGATAAAAACATAACATTGTGGATTCTAGGATAAGGGCGATCAAAATTTAAATTTCACTTTAATTTTTATATTATAAAGTAATTAAAGAAATCCAAACAAGCTCTATAATTTTCAAACAAAATGCAAATAAAGAAAATAAAATTTTATAACATAGTTCAAAAAATTGACACATTACACGAGACCTATGCCACGTATCTGCTAAAACGTGTAGAATATTCAGCAGGCATGCAAAAGTCGTGGCTGTTCCCCGGGTTGTTTCAATGTGAGGTTTTTTGTCACCTTTCTTTCTCTTTTTCAAGAGAAAAACACTTCATTAGAAGTTATTAAAAACTATTAAATTTTAGATTTTTTATAAGGAAAAATTGATTATTAAATATTAAAAAGTAAATTGGAAAGCACAAAACATTATTAGATTTCGAATGTGAGTTTTTCAATTTTTATAAAAAATTGGCAAGCCGCTCGCCCCCACCAACCGATCCATGGTCGTCTGGTCGAATAGAACTGGAGTATTTGGAAACGAGTTAACTTTTTCTTCATGCTCATAATTTGTTCAAAAGGTGTTGTTTTCAATTCTCTCGATTTATATGTACCCTTTGCAACAATTATTTACCATGCGCCATTTGTTTTGCTCATAGCCAAACATAATAATTTTAACATATCTTAGTATTGTACACGTATTTTTCCCCCAGAAGATCTAAGACAAATTATTTGAGAAAAAAAGTACTGATTTTCAATATTGGTGTAAAGAAAAAATTACCTTTTTTTTTATTTATTATTATTATGATTTACATCAACTATCATTTAAACCAATTTCACTCTACAATACTTATTTTGATATATTTCAAATTATTTATTTTGATGCTTTTCACATTTAAAAAAGTTTGATTCGATTGAGAACGATGTTTTGAAAGAAAATGAATTTTACAATAATCAAACTTTACGAGATTATTTCCTTTACAATAAATAAATAATTACTACATAAATTTAATTGATGCACTTAATTGTTTTATGTACAGAAGATGCTATTTACAGTACATGAAATGAATAATTCGTCCATACTTAACTTTTAGTCTTTTAACACGATCGTTATCTACTAAAAGACTACTTATCTTAGATATATCGATAGAGATTTTTAGATAGCGACACTAGTGCATTATGAACACATTAAATGAGGCAGTGTGAGAATTAATTCGGAGCAGCATTAATATCGAATTAAATCTTGTGGTGATTTCTGGATAGCGATGATAGTATGTTGTGAATATGTTAAATGAAACAATTTGAGAGAATTAATTCCAACCAGGGATCTAATAATATATTAAACGTTGTAGTGATTTTTGAATGAGTAATACTATTTATAGTCAGTAATTACAATAGTAGTCATATGTGATAACTTGTTATTTACCTTGTTATTTGAAAGCAACAGAATTACAAGAAATTAATGGCTCAAATAACAACATGCCACATACGATGACTACTGCACCTGCTGACTATGAATAACATTATTTCTTTCTGGATAGCGATTTCAATACATTATTGAATGTGTTAAATGAGACAATGTGAGAATTTTTTTAGGAGCGAGCTAATAATGAATTTAATCTTGAGGTGATTTTTGGATAGCGACTTTAGTACATTATAAATGTGTTAAATAAGATAATGTGGAAATGAATCCACAATCTCGAGCAACGGGCCAACGGCCTAATAATGAAATAAATGTTGTTGTGATTTCTGGATAGCTACATTAATATGCGTTAAACGAGATAATGTAAAAACTATTTCTCAGCAACCATCAAATCAATCAGAATAAAGTTAATTAGTATTGGTGTCAACACCAATTAATGTGACATGTGCATGACATGAAATGATACATTAAATGATAGATTTACTGAAATGTAATGCCACGTTATTTATTTAATTGAACATATCAAGTATTTCCGCCTAAATTAGTGCTCTATGACCATTGATACTAAATAACAATATTCAATAATAAATTAAATCTTGTGACAATTTGTAGATAGCAAATTTAGTTTTATTAATGCATTAAATGAGAGCAGCGCTCTAAAAATAAATAAAATCTTATACAATTATAAAATAGACAACAATACGCACAATTTGTTTAGTCTGAGGTAGCTCATTTTAGTAGTATCTTAGTACTCCCTTGCATATTTCTCTTGTGGTTGAAAATCAAGACTCGCTATAATGCGTTCCATGCATGCAGTTTACTTTTCTTTTTCATGGAAATGGGTTAAATTAAATATATTGAGAAAACGATAATAAGATCAAAGACAAATTATTTGGGAAAAAATGGTTGATTTTAATTGGTGTAAAAATAAAATAAAATCAATTTACCTTATTTCTTATCATATATATCAATTATAAAGCGTGGATAGAACACCACTATTGATAAATAGTATTACTCACACCGACAGACCTAACCTGGATCCTGGCGGATCACGTGACCCACCAACTTCCAGATGAGTTTTCTTTTATCTTTTTCTTTTTTAAATAAAAAACCAAATTTGGGCATTTTGATTTGGAACTCTCCCATCATTTACAAATTACAACCCATTCGATCCAAAAACTTGCGTTGTTGTCCTACAATACCCATTTAGACTCCGCCGACCTCCGATTTAGACACTTGCTAAGTTCCGCAGCCGAGTATAAATAACGGATATAAGAGTTTGAAAGAAGAATTAAGAAGGGAAGAGAAAATGTACGCACATTTCTGCACTTTTATTTTCAATCATATTAAACGTGGGAGATAGGAGACGTTCATTCTGGTGTATAAATTATTGGCTATGAGATTCTATGAAATGGGTTTGTTGAAAGATTGGATTTTGATAGTGATGGACTCTATTGGTTGATTTTTGTTTGGTTTTCACATAATCTTCTCCGTATATTTTGTGTGTGACTTGTGATCATCTTTCATTGGTGATTTCCCAATTTAGGAAGGGAAATAGATTAAAAGATTTGATTTCAATCTGCTTTTCTTTCTTGTTTTGGTTTGTATGACATTGATTACTCATCATGTAAACTAATTTCACTCTACACATTAATTTCGATACATTTCAAAATTTTTAAATAATTAAAAATATTAGAAAAGTTTCGATTCCATGTTGGTATTAAAAAAAAGATTACGAGTAATGCTATTCAATAACACCGATTACTCATAAATAGTGATACGATACGAATTGATTTGTTATCTTAAATTTTATATATTAGATAATAATTAAGATGAAAAATGAATAAAGTCATTTAAATGCCATATCATTATTCCGTGTGTATATTACTTTTTAGAAGATTTATTTATATGGCTTGAAAAAATTATTATGAATTGGTTTCGTTTCTCCCAAAATTATTAGCGTATGACACCGTATCATTAAATAGCCGTTTCATGCAGCTTACGACACCGTTTTAGGAATGGGAACAGAATTCTTACAACACATGAAAGGCACAGAACACCCCTTCCACTTAAGAACCCTACACACAGACAGAAACTCCACACTTTCTCTCTCCATACCTGAAGAGGTATTTTTCCATTTTCCATTCAAAGATCCATTTCACATCTTTTAGCTAATGAAAAAGTCATGGTCGGTGATGTTGAAGAAAAACAGTAAAGAATTTTCATCCCTTTGATTCTTTACTTTTCAAAATTTCTGTACCCTTTTGAGATCTTACTTTTTAAGAAGTTGATGTTCGATCGAATTTTTCTTGCCATTTTTCATATTAGAAGGTTTTTTTTTTATACCTTTTGAGTCTTCAGTTACTCATCAAGATTTTTTAGCCCTTTTGAAAAATATACACGTTTATGTTATTTCTTGCTAATTTTTCAAATGAGGCTTTTTAGCTTTAACTGAAAGATTTTGCTTCCAGCTTTGCAGTTCATTTTTCAAAGATTTGTTGTTTACTTATTTTCAGTGAATTTTCTGATTGTATCTGTTTTCATGTTGTAGGGAGAAGATGTTACAAGAGTTTGTTTAATTCGGGACCTTCATTCCGTTGAGCTATGGTTTCTTTGTAAGCTTGATGTAATTATTATCACGTTGTTAATATTTTAGTTAGACTGAAGGTTTTGTTAACATATAATCGGAGAAAAGAGTGTTGTTGCTTCTGTAGGTAATTTAATTCCGACTTTGCTTTCATTAGAACTTGTAGAAACTAGAGTGTTGTGTAGCTGTAAAATGGATCAAGGTTTGGATTCAGAGTCAGTTCCTCCACCTGGGTCAATTGATAGGTCTAGGGTTTTGGATGTGATGCCATTAAGATGTCTTGCCCCACAGTTTCCCACCCAACCCGGCATGTCTTCTGCTTCAACCCCTCAATCCACGCCATTTGTGTGTGTTCCACCAACCGGTCCCTTCCCAACTGGTGTCCGACCATTTTACCCTTTTATGGTTCCAAATGATTCTCAACAGATCCCATTTGGTGCACCGAACCAACCAAGTTTTGGCAATGATATACCTGCTCCTGTTCCATTGAATTCATTTAGAACACCAACACCCCAAGCCAATGGGGGCACTGGGCGGTCTAAGAGGGCCTCGAAAGGTCAAAGGTCGGGATCTTTAGGCATGGATGATGATAGTTACAGTGACTACCAGAGTGACCAGCATGTGGGTGAGTTTGGTGTGAATTCTGCTGATTTGGATGATGCCAGTTATTCTGGGAAGCGTAAGGGTCGAGCAAGGAAGAAGAGAGGTGATAATGGTGATGAATTAGATGTTGAATCTCTTGCTAATAGCTTCCTGACGTCGTTCAAGCTTAGGGAATTTAATGATTACAGAAGAGCTAATGGCGATACTGAGGCAGTCAATAATATAATGTTGGCTTATGATTTGTTTCGGAGAAGGCTAACCCAGCTTGAAGAAGCTAAGGATTTGACTTCTGGGGTTGCTAGACGACCGGACCTGAAAGCTGGTGCACTCTTGATGACCAAAGGTGTTCGGACAAATAACACTAAGAGGATTGGACATGTACCTGGGGTTGAAGTTGGCGACATTTTCTTCTTTAGGATGGAACTTTGCATTGTGGGGTTACATTTTCCAAGTATGGCAGGCATAGATTATATTAAAACTACCATGAATGAAGAAACTGTGGCGGTCAGTATTGTCTCTTCTGGAGGATATGATGATGAGGGGGAAGATGGAGATGTCTTGATTTACAGTGGCCATGGTGGATTGAAAGATGGACGAATGTCTGATCAGAAGCTTGAAAGGGGAAACCTTGCTCTGGAAAAGAGTCTACATCGTGCCAATGAAGTAAGAGTTATAAGGGGGGTACCCGAGTTTCCCGGCGCAACTGTGAAGATATACGTTTATGATGGCCTTTACAAAGTTCAGGAGTCGTGGGGTGAAAAAAATAGATCTGGATGCAATGTTTTTAAGTACAAGTTGGTTAGAGTACCCAGGCAACCTGAAGCTTTTACATTGTGGAAATCAATCCGACAATGGAAGGATGGAATTACTAGAAGACCTGGGGTTGTCCTTCCTGATCTAACTTCTGGTGCAGAGACTCATCCCGTGTATCTTGTGAACGATGTTGATGATGAAAAGGGACCTGCTTATTTCACTTACGTCTCCAGTCTCATGTATTCCAAACCTTTTGCTACACCCAAACCTTCTTTGGGCTGTCAATGCATGGGTGGGTGTCAACCAGGTGGTACCAACTGCCCCTGCAATCAGAAAAATGGGGGCTATCTTCTCTATTCGTCACTTGGGGTTCTTCTGGCTCACAAGTCTTTGATACACGAGTGTGGACCGACTTGCGCATGCCCTCCAAACTGTCGGAATCGAGTGTCTCAAGCAGGTCTGAAAGTACGCCTGGAGGTCTTTAAAACAAAAAACAGAGGTTGGGGGCTTAGATCTTGGGATGCCATCCGTGCTGGAGGCTTTATTTGTGAGTATGCAGGGGATGTCATAGATGCGTCGACTACAGGTGATTTTGAGAATGAAAATGAAGATAATTATATTTTTGATGCTACCCGCTCCTACGATCCACTGGTGGCTATACAGGATGAAGATGATTGTAATGGTTCTAGAAAAACTCCATTTCCCCTTGTTATAAATGCAAAAAATAATGGAAATGTTGCTCGTTTCATGAACCATAGTTGTTCACCCAATGTGATCTGGCTCCCAGTTCTGCGTGAAAGTGATAATAACTCATATATCCATATTGCTTTCTTTGCCATCCGACACATCCCTCCCATGCAAGAGCTAACATACGATTATGGAAGGGTCCCATCTCAGAAGGCCGACCATGGAAGAAAGAAGTGTTTGTGCGGGTCTGTGAAATGCAGAGGGTACTTCAATTGACGACGCCAATTACAATGAATAATAAATTTTCTTGGTGCTTGATTCCTCTGGGAAAAAAGGTTAGTTGTTGTGCTATTAAATTTTGATTATTTGAGTGTTACTTATTTTTAGATTCTGTCATTTTTAGTAATTCAAGAGTGGTGAATCTGTGAGTTACTTTTAAAGAAGAATTCGTGGATTTTCTCAAGTGGGCCGTGGGTGCTGTATTTCATTTGGATGTTTATTTTCATCCAACGATAATATGCAAGAAATTTTGATTAAGAGGAGTGAGTCTTAACAAAAGATATTACACTTCTAACCTTAAATTCAATGGATTGTAATAGAAATTTTAAGATTTCACAATATTTCGAAGTTCACTAGACAGACAATTCTTAAGAAACAAACAGAACCTCGTGGAACTTGGCCGTGTTCTGATCATCTCGCCATTTTTCTTCTCGTGTGCCTGCCTATCTATGCTCACAAAAGAAAAAGCAATTTTAATTTGCTTTCATTTTTTCTTCACTGCACAAGATGGTATTTGCTGACAATTTATTTGGTCGATGATATATCAAACTTTGCATGCTAATTGAATGTGTTTGAAGACTAATATGTACAGGTATAATACAGCGGCAAGGTGAATGTAGCTTTTGGTCGGTCCAAGGGTTCTTTTTTTGTGTTAATTTACCCAAGGAAATGGAGCTAGTGGAAGTGGATTCTTGCAATGTTGCTTTTTTCCCCCCCTCAGACGATCAGAAGTCGATTTTAAGAAAGAGCTCGTTCCAAACTCTAATGTTTAATGACCCCAGCTTGTTTTGGCAATAGATATGCGACACAATCGTTATGAACCCAATGAAGCTGAGTTCTTGTTTAACTTCTCCTGATGTCTTTTACCCCTTGGGCACCCTATTACTCTTGTATTAGCTTTTTTTAATGTTTTAAATATATTTTATTTTGCGGTGAAGTAGAGGAGTTTGATATGAAGTTGTAAATTACCACTTGAAATATTATTTTTGATGAATCGGTGGTGTTAGATAACATTAATTTTTTTTAAATATAAAATATTATGAAAAAATGAAGTACGGTTTCTGAGGCTGATAATAAACATTTTTAAGGATAAATATATTTTTGGAGTGATATCAAACTATTTTAGTACTATATGTGACTGCTAATTTAGCAAGGAATTGTACTCGATCACGCTAGTAAAAGGGTATGTTTTTTGTAGTTGTTCATTATCGTAGTTGTCCTATGTGGCATACATATGATGGTTGGTGATTTGATATATTAATGTGGTATTTTTTTTTTATTGTTTCATGCATTAAATCATATACCGTCACATTTATGTCGTGTAGGACGATTACGTTGGTTAGAGACTGCAAATAACATTATTCTTAATAAAATATATACGTACACTAATTTGCCAAATGGAATTACTGTTTATTTTTGTCATAGTTGGATCAAATGGTTTGTTGGAGTTTAATGAATTTTGACATAATGTTAAGGTTTTATTTTAAAAGATGAACTTTATTTAGAGGAGCGGTACAAATCTTCATGTGTTTAGTTTATATTTTTATTTCTTTATCAATTTAAAATTTATCCTCTAGTCGAATACATACTTTTACTCGAGATTTTTCATGTTGATTGAGCTCTAAAATTCTCAATTTACAATGCATAATCCTTCACAAATTAAGTCTATGTTTGATCCACATTCTTTAAAAATATATTCTTTCACAATTCATTTTTAGCCACATATTTTTAATAAAATAATATTTATTATCACATCAATAATTTTTTTTTTACTTTTTAACTATATTTTTTTTTATTATATCATTATTTAAAATACATTCTTTCCTTAATAATATATATCAAGCACACCTTAAGAGTTGAAGTCACGAAAGTTGATTTTAAGGAAAATTCTTGAAACACTCATTTCAGTTGGATTTTTCGAGTAAGATTTTGATAGCAGATTCAAGGATGGGGCAGTTGGTGGTTGCTTTATTCAGGGCAAGGTCAAGGTTTAATTCTTTCGATTGTACCACATGTATATAATGATTTATATACACATGATGTTGTGAGATATTATCGGATCTAGATTTCTTCAACAAAATAATAATAATAATGATGATGATAATAATAATAATAATAATAACAACTTTTCTACTCTCTTTTTGACGCTTTTGTATATAAATTATTATATAACTTCATTATGCACAAGCATGATTGGTCTAAATCTTTCGAGTCTAGATGTAAATGGGCGTTTTCTTATTTTTATTTTTATATTAAAGAAATTTGGCGCAAATGATCTCTAATATTGCCTCATGTATTCAAATGGTCCCTAATGTTATAATTTTTGGCATGGACATCCCCAACCTATGTTTTTTGGTGTACAATTCGTCCCTAATAGGTTAAAATGACCAATGTGCCCTTTATTTTAATTAGAAAATTTGCAGTTAGGTCCATAACCTTTGGAATAGTTCAAAAGCATCTTGAACCTTTATTTAATAATATGTAACTTATCTTTAAAAAAAAAAAGCACTAGTATTTTATACGATAAATATTAATGTAGGATCATCTTGATTAGATTTTAGTAAACTTCTGTTATTATTTCTGTTTTCTTCTTTTTTTCAATTTTGTACCATCCTGCGTGTGATGAGCTCAAAAGGCTGTGCAGGCCGCATGTTGTCAATTAATATTTATCGTATAAATATTGAAGCAAATTTGCAGTTGTGTCACTTAAATTTTCTTGAATGGAAAAAAAGTTAGTTATCGTGCTTGAAGTGTATACAATTGTTTTGTTATACGAAAATTTTGAATAAAAATTAAGATAAAGATATAGCAAAATGACGTATATCATTTTACGAAATTCAATCAATCTCATTGTATTTTTATTTTACATAAAAATAAACAGAGCAATAGTATTTGTAGTTAATAATAATAAAAAAAAAGATTCAAAACATAGGCCTTCTTTTATTTTTTGTTTTAACTATTAAATAATACAATTACTTAATAATAAAACTAATAATATTCATTAACAAGTTAGTTGATTATAAATCAATTTACGAAGAGAATGGTAATGAGTATCACGTAATACATGAATAATTTTTATGATTTTGCAGTTGAAATTAATATTTAATTTTGACTGAATTTATAAATCATTTATAAATTGGTTGCTTATAAATCATTTATATATAAATTGGTTGCAAAGGGATTATAAATTATTTTGTAATAGTTCGTAATATACAAAACAAATTACATATATGATTAGTTTGGTCAATAAATTCTTAATTCTAGACAAATAAAAGTTAATTAGTTTCTTTTATTTAAAAAAATGAAAAAAAAATAGAAGTATAGGATCCATTTGTACCTTTTGCAAATGTTAGAGACCCAATTACAATTTTTACTAATTAAAATTAAGGGTATATTCGTCTTTTTTCAAGAGAAGGATCAATTACGCACCAAATCATATAGGTTACAGCCTATATGCCAAGAAACAAAAGTTAGGGACCATTTTCGCACTGATGGTAAAGGTTAGGGGCCCATTTTCGCCAAAATCTTGAATTTAAAAAAAAAAAAAAA